>VZUA01052169.1:6667-17750 GCA_013401035.1 Horornis vulcanius
TTCTGTGGCTAGCAAAGTGATAGACCTGTTTGGTCACAGTCAAAAGTACACAGGAAAGCTGCAGCTCCATCACATCTTGCAAATAGCAATTTCTTGCTCTGTGCTGGCATGACATCTCCACTGATAAATAATCAGATCAAATCAGTGTGATTTGGTTAATAATATCAGATATAAGTAACTTACATGTCATCCTTATGATTCTAGTTATACTCAGCAGAGCCATGCATTAGCATCAATTACTCTCTTGTGGTTTCCACCTTTAAATCTCTCTCACTCCCTAAAGGTACCAAAGATTTCTGCATCCAAATCTGTCATGAAGTGTTACTGGAGTTGTCCTCACAACCTCAGAAAAACTGTATGTTTAACACCTTTTGTAACATAGTAGGTACTCTACTTTTAAACCCTTTCTGGTAGAAATAACAACATACAGTCTTTAGCCACTTTCTGTCCTTTGCTCACAGAGGTTAGGTCAGACAGGTAAAGGTGAAGGGAAAAATGCAGATAGGCTGAATTAGCTCTGCACCTTAAAATACATTACTCAGGGAAGTAGCAAGGAAGTGGGATTTAAAAGGGATTTGAGAAGAGGCACTTAAAAGCAGAATCAAGAGATGAAGAACGAGGTTAGGGAGACTGTAACCATACAGTTACATAGGAGACCATACAGAAGAAGGCATAGGGTTTGTTTTCCTTTAACTGGGACAGACAGGGAAGTGAACAAATAGTGGAGGAGTATTTAGTTGAGCTTTCTCTGACTAGGGAAAGGTAAAATATGAATCTGTTAATTTAACCTTAGGAAATGTTAATACCACTTTACTTTAGTTCTTAAAATGTTAAGTCATCACAAAGGAGTTATAAAAATCAGACCCATACAGAAGAAAAATAAAAATATTATTTTCATGGAGAAGACAAACACTGTTCTAGTAACTAAGATGGTCTGCAGGGGAGGTTATGCTTCTTGCATGAAAAGCAATGTTCTTCACAGAAAACAAGGAAACAGTACAAGGATTCTGTTGAATTCTGTGCACACAGCAAAAGACACTCACTATAGATTCAGAGAGAGATGGAGAATGATAGAGTCATAGGGAGAAGCTGTAATTTTTAGCTGATTATCCTCTGAGTAGTATTTGAATACTGCTGGATTAAATTTTTCTCTCAGTAGTTTTCTGGCAACATCCCACATTGTCAAAGTGAGCTCTGTGGTAAACTTCACCTTTGAAATCAAAGCAAAAAAATACATTACTGGAGTTTAGATGTGTGTGTTTGTTTGTGTACATGTTAAAGAGAAGGGAAAACAAAACAGCACCCTGATTTTCTCTCAGGACTAGTACCCAAGAAGGAGGGGGCAAATGTCACTTTGGGAAAGAAGAGGTGGATTTGTGTTTATTAACAAACAGTGAAGCCCAGTACACATTATAAATCTCCGAGCACTACCAGATACACTGAAAGGAAATACAATACCTACACATGTGTGTTGGCATGGAAGCTTTCTAGCAAAACCAAGTGAAAATAAAATGAGATTTTTGTGGCTTGCACTAAAATAGTCTTCCTTATGGCTTTTAGCAGGGGACTGACTGAGAAAGTACTAAGCATTAACTAAGTGAAAACCAACCCCTGGATCCTTTCTCTCACAGAGACTACACTAGTCAAGGGGCTTTTTCCTTTTCCATCCAAAGCCTGTTGAAGAGATTGAGGGGCTCTCCTTAACACTCAGCCTGCAAATGTAAACCAAATGTGTGTGCCTTCCTGGCAGACCTCTCCCTCTCAGTGAGAGGCAGAACTTTCAAAAGAAATTCCAGAGCTGGGTGGATTTCAAGACCCTAACCTGAATGCTTGAGCTTGCAGGATTCGAAGACCTTGGCGTGGCTCTCCGAATGGGAGGCCACTTTTCCTCCTAGGATGAGGTAGGATCAAGTTCTGGCCACTGCCTTACGCTCTGCAGAGCATTCCCATGTAACTGAGCCCCTGTGAGCAGCAGTGGCTGAAGTGCTGGTGAAACAACAACCCCTGCCCTCCCTGCAGCTCCCTCTGGCCCTTGCTATAAGCAGCTCCTGCTGGACACCTTACAAGGCCTGCAGAAGATATATATCTTTTTAAAACAGATCCTCCCCCTTGCTACCCATCCTTCTCTTCCAGACCCCAAAATCTCATGCCAAAACAAACAGGCAGGAACATAATCCCAGAACGAGTTTAGATTTCGGCTGTACTTCTCATTTGTGCGGCAAGTACAGTCTAAATATGTGTTTGTGTATTTATATGGGGTGTCTGCTACTCAGACAAAATAAATCAAATACTTGCTGAATTTTGTGCATGTCAGATTAAACTGTGTCTACAATGTCAGTGATACAAGAGAATATTCTGGTGGCTATTACATGTAGACAGCAATAGCACATGCAAACTGCGGGAATCTGTTGAATAAGACTAATTATAAATACTTTATTGCTTTCACAAACAGCCTGGCAGCTGCCTGTCCAGCCTGCACTGACCAACTTCTGCTTGCAGAGGCTTCGTGGCTTCCACAGGCCATCTCCCTGGTACCTGGTTGTCCAGATACCATCAGAAAGCCGGTCCTCAGGTCTGTCTGGCTTCTCCTTGCTGGAAATCCATTATTTCTGCCACAGAGGGAGGAAGAAGACGATTCCCACTCTATGCCACAGGATTTTTTCTTAGCTAAGGGTGACAAGTGTGCTTCCTTCAATCTCCAGCTTTCACTAGGCCTAGGTTCAGTTTAACTTTACCCATGGGCCATACCAGCTGCATCTCCCATCACTGCTCTTCAGATGTCCTTTAGCCCATCTGTAGGTCCAGTGAGAAGTGCTGCCTACAAGACACCAGGTGGAGCCTTGCCCACGGTGAGAAGAGGGAAGGAATAATTTTGTGTTCTGCTCATCCATCCCTGAGTATCATCTGTTGTTTTCATGTTGGCATGATTGTGTCCTTCAGCTTGGGCCCTACCCTGAGCATGTTTTCCTTTCTTCCACCAGGTCCTGATGAAAATACTGAACAAACACAATGGTGTTGACCCCTGTAAGTTCACTACTAACACAAATGATGCAGTATTTGTAATTGACCTTCAAGCACTATCTGAGCAGTCTTTTCTCACCTCATAATTTCACCAGCACAGTGCTTCTCTACCTGGCTGACAGAAGAGAATCATGCCCTGTGAAAGGAAACACCATTTCTGCTCTCTCTGCAAAGCCCATTGCCCCATTTTAGAACTCGCCAAGAACAAATCCCATCAAACTCACATTGTTATTTATCTGTTCTTTGTGTTTCTCTCTCTTTGCCTATGGAGTGCAAGCTGAAGCCCACCTTTCTCCAGGAACTAAAGTTACACTGACTGATTTCAACTTTACTGCTCCTTCCCCCAGGTCTCTCAAAGTCCCTCTTCCACAGGAGCAACTCTCCCAGGTGGCTGGGTCTATTCAAATCTCCAATCATGGGCCTGCTTTGAAAATTAACTTTCCTCAGTGACCCTATTCTTTGTACAGTATCATTGGGTAACCTGAGAACTGCAGATGTATCTGATTATTGGAACTGTGGAGATGATTGCCAAAAAACCCGAAACCATGACCTTTCCTTGAGTTGTTATCAGCCCAGCTGGTGGGGGGAAAAAGAGATGATTTATGACCATTCATTAAAATTACACAAAACTGATTACAGAGATAGATTTCAGCTGAAAAGTTCATGCACAAAACCTGCCTGCACATTTCAGGGTATTTGGACATGAGAAAACAAGGGATTATCTCCTGAAGCAATGTGAATGTAAATGGATTATATTTTTACAATGTTTTGTGTTATATTTTTAAATATATCTTATTTATACCCAAGATATTTTTCTTAATTTTCTCATGGTTTGTTAATTTCTTATTTTTGTTGCTAGATTTTGCTAAATCCAGGATTAATATTTTAATATTTTAAAGAATCAGTTTATAACAGGCCAGGGGACATCACATGAAAACAAAGCAGCACCATTTTTTTTCCCAAATTCAAAATGCCAGCAGTCAGTCTGGATGTTATATGGGATAATACCATTGCTTTATGCAATCAACTGCTTTGCAGAGGGGTTTTGAACCCTGGCAACAATTTGTTGACAAAGAAGAGCTCCTACAGACGAATGTGCGCTCGAGCAGTGCATTGCAAACCTGCCCCGAGACCATAACGTGAAATTGCCGTGCTTTGGAGAGTGGCCAGCGTGGGATTGGGATTAATTTGCTCCCAGCATTCAATAAATAATGCTGGGAGGGCCCGATGGAAAGCGATCCCCGCTGGATGTGCACAGCTCCTGCCACGGGGCCTATGTTTGGTCACCGAGCCGGGTGCGTGCAGCCACCGTCCCCAGGCATTTCTCACTGGGCTTACAGTGAAAGCAGCTAAAGTGCCTCCCACTGCCTGGCAGTGACCAGGGGGATCAAGCAGCCCCCGGAGCGAAGCTCCCTCGGGATGGAGGGGCTATATATAGGGGAGCTCAATAAACACCGTTCTGATGGTGTGCCTGCCCGGAATTAAGGTCACATCCATGCTTTTGTGTGTGTTTCTCCGCTGGCTCGCCTGGCTCACAAATTAAAGAATTGCAGGTGAGAAGCTGGCTACTTAATGAGGGGTTATAAATCCAGCCAGTTTCCATCTGACAAAACCTTTTAGTTGGTACATGAGGCAACTGCAGAGCAAAGTAGGAATAAGATTTTTAAATCCACGTGTAAAATCCATTGTAAAGGTCAGGTTTATAAGGAGACCATCCCAAAATGCTAATGACATGACAGTTTTATGAGGCTGGAAAATGATAGCTTGGCAGAAGCTGAGTAATACTAGAGCAAGGGATTTATTTAAATTGGACTACTTTTTTATTTATGTTTTTATTTTGTCCTTGATCCTTCCAGATCTCACAGAGATGAAAAATGTATAAGTAGCTCCCCACATTCAACTGACAAGCGAGGTAAGAAAAGGTTACTTATGTGAGGCATTACTCTGTAATTTTACCCTCCAAAGGTTTTACATATCCTTCTGCAGAATATGTTATTGAAAGTTATACAAATTTTAGTGCCTGTACTTTGCAAAAAATACATATAACATCAACGCTTAATAGCTAGCTTCAGAAATGGAAATAGAAAGATTTTCTACAGGAACTTTAACACAGTTTTAACTTAGAGAAACTGCATTTCTCCACAGAACAGGAGGACAACCTGTCCAGAGGGGCTGGTAGTCAAATATATACATTTAACAGAGGTGCATGTTCACCCTAAGAATAAGCCTTTGTGTATCTAACCAGAGCAAAAATACTTTTTCATTTGCAATATAAAAATCTCATCTTTATACTGTTTCTCCCAAAAGCAGTATCAACACCAAGTCTGGATTTGTTGGCTTTTTTTTTTTTCTCACCTTGTGCAATGAGTTAGTCCACCCTCCTGTTAGTCCTTCTCCTTAGAAGACCTGAACACATCCTTCATCAGCTGAGCAGTTCCTGTCATGTTGAAGCTTAATGCAATTTTCACTGCAGTTTCATGTTTGGCCTCAAAATATACAATATCTCTCAATCAAAACATAGCTATAGATATGCTGTAGCATATTGTCTACAGCTATACAAAATGTACAATAGCTATCTATAGCTATGCTAGATATTTGCATATCCACTTCTGTGTTGCCCACAATTCCTTTAATCAACAGTGGAAAATAGGGGTATTTTAAAAAATCTGAAAAATTGGAATACTTTAAACACAGAAATGGTGTATTCTCTTTTCTGCAAGGAGGCTGAGGTTCTCTCTCCAGGTCTGCTACTTTCCTTTACCACAGCATTTTGAGAACACAGATGGTGTCTCAGCACCCAGGGGTGTGGGGTTTAGTAGGGTGCTCTGCACAGAGCGGGCAGGCAGGACCCTGTGAGGTGTTGAGTGCTTCCCAGGAAGCGATGAGCTCTCTGAAATCCCTGTGGCTTACATCTCCAGGCTGGGCAGACACTGACCACATCTCCCCCGACACCCTCCTGGGAATCCTCTCTGCAGCATGCACCAACCTCGTCCTCAAGTGTCACCTTTGTGGTGGTTCTCCATTAATAAACCAATCATCCTGGTAAAGAGGCAGGGTGAATTTTGGGCAAATACCGGCTGCTGTGGAGATAATTTTGCCAAAATACTGAAGTATTTGTCCACTTTGTGACTAAAGTCTGTAGCTGCTCAGCAATGAGGGCTGGTGTGCAAACCCTCTGGTGCGTTGGGCTCCCTGTAGAGCCCAGAGGGATGCTGCAGGTCACTCCTCTTCCCTCAGCCCCAGAACCCAGAGCCAAACCAACCCCCACAGGACAAGGTTCCTCCTGCAAAGAAGCCTCTTCTGCTCCAAAGAGGATCTTGCAGTTGCCAGGTGGCTTCTTAACCCTCCAGCTGCACCAGCACACCATGCCCAGGGATCATGGAACCGAGCATATTCTGCTTTGGATAACTCTTAAGGCTGAGGGAAATAAGAAGGAAAGCCTTCCCCTTCCTGTCTCTGAATGATTCCCAAACCTCTCTATTTCAAAAAATTTGAACTCTTAACAAATCTTTCTCCTCTTATGAGCNCCTCTGAATGATTCCCAAACCTCTCTGTGCATCAAGTTTGGGAAAAGTAAGCAAAACCCCCTCTCTATTTCAAAAAATTTGAACACTTAACAAATCTTTCTCCTCTTATGAGCCGTTTGCTGAACTTAACCCAAATTAACAGATAGGTCTGAAGTGTTCAGCTAGTAAAGTGACTGGGGGAAATTGTGTTTGTCCACACTCTAGCAATTGTTATCTTTTGCTACCAGTACAAGCCTAGATGGCACAAAAGGTTGCTACCCAGTGACACAAGTAACAACTGTATTAGCTGCTGGCTGCAGGGCAGCACGTAGCACTGAGATTCTTGAGATAGCTTTAAATTGGCTAGCTGGGGTGCTGGCCATTTGTTCACCAGCAAAAGCAGAGCAGTTGAGTTGGGGTATCTCATCTTTGGATATCTTTATGTGAGCATTTTTTCCTCACCATCACAACACAGTCCCTTCTGCAACAGTGAAGACCCTTCAAGGGCCAAACCTGAGAATGTGCTCCTTGTCAGAGAGATTTTGTTTGTTTTAGCATTTGTGATGGGAAAGAGATTTAAAATAATTTAAAAAAAGAGAGCGCCTGTATTTTTTTTTTTTCACAAACATTATTTCACACCTGCTACTCTGTACTTTAGAAGATAGGAAAACTAGAACTTTAGCTGAGTTTGATCCCTTTACTTTACGTGTTTCCATTCCTATGTCCTGACCCTGCCAGGACAAAGCCCAGAAAGAAGAAAATGCTTCTAGAGTATAACTTTTCACCAAAACAAAGAACAGCCAGCAAAGGAAGAGTTCAACCCACCTAAAGTCCCAGCTGGTCTGTCATTAGCAGACAGCAATTAGCTTTTTACTCCAGATGAGTCACTTTGGTGCATAAAGGCATGTATTGTACACATAATTATGTATACTGCGGCATCTCAATAAAAAGATCTGCCAGATGGGTAGCTCTGTCTGAGCTAGGATCAGTGATCTGGCTGAGCCTATGTGGGTAAAGGGAAAGCAAATGAAATCTACTTTGGGCTGTTCTATTGAACGGTATAAAACCATAGGAGTGGGTTTGTATGGAAAGAAAGTAGTTATATATAAGCTTAGTGCCTGATACCTTGACAGAACTGCAGGGATATATTTAGCTTGAATGAACTCCTAAGCCCTGGTTCAAATGCATTCAACTCTGGCATGTTCCTCTCCATGCTGGAAAAAGAGGAGTCCATTAAGGTCCTATTCTGGTGCACCAGCAGTTCAAGACACTTAACTTCCCATGCTGTAAGTCACATGAATTGAATGTATAAAGCAAGCAGAGAACACAGTGTAATGATTTTTATCCCTGGCTGATAAAAGGAAGCACGTGCTGATCTTTTTGGACAAATCACTGCTCTCAGCTGAAACCACCATACCTCCTCCTGTGAATATGTTGAAGAGGATGGGCACTAAGAGTGGCTGGGCAAAACTCCAGCATCACTTGACAATAAAGCCTTACTTATCACGTATCCTGTTGCGGCTGTACAGTTGTTTGAGTGATCAGATACAGCCAAAAGCAGTTACAGGGATATGATGGCAACCTGAGAAGAGCTGTGCAGCAATGGTGAGAGTACTGCCCATAGACTGAGCCGAGCAGACCAAAGCTGATCTCTACTGTACGTGGCCAGGCTCTCAAGTTACACCATTTAGGCCAGTGCTTACTGGGCATGATAGAACTGATCACGTATGTTTGGGGGAAAGGCACGATTTATCAGATCCTAACCCACAGGTTCATGTTCTCTCCCTTTACCTAGAAAAGATGGTCATCCAAGGTTACGGGGGAAGTAGCTGGGAGATCAGCAGCAGCTCTCCTGGCAGCTGCCTTCGTCTGTTAGGCAGCTTTGCCACCCCACAGCACACGGTTTTGCAGCTGGCACAAAAGCCAAGGCAGAGGTACACGTACAAAACTTTTCTGCCCCCATATGCATTAATGGTACTGAAGACGAGTCACACTGGGCTTTCACAGAGAGATCTCTGGGTACCAGTGTGGAAGAAAGTCATGACATTCTTGTTTTTAGCAAAGTAGTTTGGTTCCCAAGCTTGGTTACTTGGGAGATGGTTGGGGAGCTGAATATTCAGTACTGTCACAGTGTGCTGCTGCAAGAGGCAAAGACATGATTGTCCTTTACCACTCTGCCCAGATCTTATTTTCAGATGTCATGTTCATAAAGTCAAGAACTAGAAGTAGTGAAAAAAATACTTAGGAAGAACATATTAAAAATGCACCTGTGTTAAAAGAATATCTCAGAAAGGAAACCACTAAAAGTTCAAGAGATAGTTTTTTTCTATTGTGGTTGTCAGAGGATGATACAACCTGTGACTGAAGCTAAAAACTGTGGCTTTGTTTTGGGAGGACACCATCCCCCTCCTCCATTAGCAATCAGAAAAGTCAGCAGAGCTATTAGTATTCCTTATAACGCTCTGATTCACAGATTCATGGAAAATTCTGAGTTGGAAGGAACCCACAAGGATCATTGAGTCCAAAGTTTTCTGCAATTGTATAACCTTGCTGTTCTTTTTGTGCAGAGTGTCTCCCTGAAAATGAGTATCATTTACAGAAGTAAAACGCAATGTCCTTCGAACAAAAAAGTTTAACTGATATTTTGTATTTGCAAATTAGAGAAATAAAACTATATCCTGGGCTCTTATCTGGGTACTTTCCATTAATCAAGTGTCTCTGAATGTGAACCTTCTCCCATTTTGACCAGAGGAACAGTTGTTCTGTTGGTTTTACAGCACATGTCCAAATTTACACCAGCAAGGAAGCACAATTTAATGCTCGCTCCACCTGCTGAATAACCTGCAGCACTGGCTGCTCCAGCACTGTCAGCAGGCACCAGATAGAGATTTCCACCCAGCTGGACATTACCTGACCTAAGTTGCTAAACAAAAGAGCATGGTATTGTACCATGTTGGGTTTGTATTGATCAAGCAGCATTTTAGCAGCTCTCCCCAGTCTTATTTTAAATGCAGTATACCATAGCAAGAATCCCCATTATTTCCTTTGTGCTGGACAGGACCAAAGTATATCTCAGTAGAAGACAAGAATAATAACAAGAAATGAGACATACAAACATTTTTTTTTTTGCCTTAAGAACCTGGTATTGTCCACAGACAATTTTTTTTGTCATATTAATGTGGTATTGTCACCCAAGTGTTGGGGTGGGGATGCAATAGCTGCACTAACTATTTATAGAGGCACTGTATAAAGATCAACAGATGTTTTCAGCACAGTCCCATACTTCAAAGGTTACTTGTGAGGTCAGAGCATTAGAAAAAAAGGTAATTCAGAAAGTCACAATAAAAGCCTGAATTGTTGATGTTTTCTAGAGGATCCACCAGTTCTTAGGTTGTTGTAGTCTGACTGTTGGGGACTACTTCCATTTTGATCAATATTGGTTTAAAACATGGAAGTGTAGAAAAAACAAGCCAAAGTTTGTGATGCTATCAATAATCACAGCAACACATCAGACAAGGCACGCATTAAATTCTTGGCTCTTGATTAGAAGTTAATTTTGTTGCCAATCCCAAATATTTAAAATTGAAAATTAATCAGATTTTTTTAAAACAGTGTAGGTAGATGTACTCGACTGGAGCATCCATTGGTCATTGTCAAATTCTACTATTAAATCACAGGTAATTTTTAAATGAGAGCTGACACTGAAAACCAGCCTACATACCAGAACACAGCACCAATTCTACCACCTCATGGCAAAGTTGCAGCACAGCTGTGGGTTTCTGCTAAAGCACCCCTTTCAAAATACAGCACATTTTGGTGGCAGACTGATTGCAGAATGCTTCCAAGGCAAGTTTCAGCTAAGTCAGTACAAATGCGTAATTATTGGTTTTCTCTTTGAAAACCTCTTTCTCTTTGGGTTTATTTTACCCAGCCTTGTTTAGTGCTAAAAGACTCTTGCTGAATTTGCAGGGTGAGCTGTCTAAGCAGTAAGTTATTTCAGAGTGCTTTAATCTGCAGGGTAAGTAAATGCACCATGTCTGCACAAAAGCATAGGTAGAGGAGGCTGAGCAGCCCTCAGGCACCTACGTGGTCAAAGCTTTTTTATTGGGACTGGGAGCTAAGCATAAAAATGATTATCATTATCACTGTTAATGAAGGATGAAGAGCTCAAGCTAACCATGTGGTAGAGCCATCAGGAAGGATGTCAAAAATTGGCTAATAAAATTTAGTAAGTGTGAAGTTCATTTGACCTTTCCATATGGAAAGTGAGCCCTCCATACAGACTGCGCTCTCAGAGCTGCCAGATGGGAGGAAATATCTGCTACAATACCTTCCCTGCTCTCAGTTTAGCCTGTTGAGCAGAACAGAGCCTGTGCTTTCACACATCTCTCGTTACATCTGACAGCAGCATGGATAACCATCAGGGAGAATACTCTGACCTTCATTAGACATTCACAGAGCCCCGAGCCAGAAGCAGCCAACTTTACCAGCATCCTGATAAAGTTCACCTCCTGTGTTGAAGGCAGCCCAGAACAAGGCTGTGCTTGGGTCCTTCG
>VZUA01052181.1:18207-31980 GCA_013401035.1 Horornis vulcanius
CCTGTGCAGAGCCAGGAGTTGAACTCAGTGATCCTTGTGAGTCCCTTCCCACCCAAGATATTCTATGTCTATGATTCTCTTTAGCTTCAGGACCATAGTAAAGAAAAAGTAACCATAAACCGTTATTTAGAAAGGATCCCTTCCAGGAAGCTGTTCAGGCTTCGGTTAAAAATAAATAAAATCACATTGACTTTATTTTTCTGTAATCCTAAAGAAAACCACAAATTGCAAATGGTTTTAAAATCCAGAAATGTTTTCTTGTATTTTTCTTTGGCACAAAATATTGCATGAAACATCCCTTGGGTGAAAAAAGTGTTTTCTCTGGTAAAAAAAAATACAATCATTTTCTTTACAATATGCTGCTGTAAACCCTCAGTAAGAGAGGGAATATTTGCTTCTCTCCCATCATTGATACAATTGATTCATATGTCCAAGTGTCCTGTTCCCTCCAGCAGCTAAACCAAAAGTGAGATACCTGAAATTGTCATGGATATGTCTGCAAGCCCAGGTGAAAGTACAGGGACAGGAGTTACCCAAAATTTAATCTGTGTGAGGAACCTGAATTACAGCTTTCAAAATCTTCACCTTCTGTGATTGCCTCAGTTCCTTGTGAGCTGCAGATTTCTTACTTTCTCATTTAACTGCAAAATGGGCTTTGGGCAAACAACATTTGTTGTTTATTGTGTTCCAGATCTTTGACTGCCCACGGCTAAAGTTTTCTGAGATTCCTCAGAGGCTCACTAACCTACTGCTGCCGCCAGACCCAATAGTGATAAACCACATCATCAGGTAAGCTGGTTGGTCAGCTCAGCAGTGTCATGTGCAAAACACTCACTAGATAAAGTACAGAAACAGCTGCAGTAGCTGTAGTGACCAGAATCCAGTTTTATAACTTTCAGGTGAATACCTTGGACTTCATTGTGTGTTTGTGCTATGTGTCATTCTAGTTTGTATAATTCTGAATTATTTTCTCTAGCACAGCACCAATTTTCTAGAATACCATTGAGAGAGTTGGTTGGGCTTTTTTCCTAAGGAGAGAGGAATGAAAGTTTGAAACCAAAAAAAAGAGATAAAAAACAAATTGAAATGAGGTATTGTACATCATGGGCAATCATTCTAATCACTACTATATTATGTAAAATGTACAACAGCATTATGATTTCAAACACAGGCCCAGTCCATGCATGCTTTGCTGGAATTGGGTTAGCTCTTTGACTGTTAGTCTTATCCTGAGAATGCCAAGGAGTCAAGAGTTTTCCAGAGGTTAACAACAAAGAATGCCTGGATTCAGAGGAGGTCACTGTGACCAAGATACTGAGCTCTTGTATCCTTGTGGCATAGCAGAACAAGCACAATTTTCAGGTCTCTAGGGTTCTTCCAGCATGTGCCTTATTTAAGTGACAACTGTGTGCATGGAGGAGAGGGATAAAGAGACTTCTGAGGATTGCAACTTTACTGTTCAGGTATTTCAGTCCTTTCCAAGTTTCTTTGTGGTCAGAGTCAAAACTCTGATTCTGATATTAATAATAATAATAATATTCATAAACATTATTATTACTTAAGATACTGATTTGATTTCCTACAGAATAGATACAATATATTTTTAAACAAATGTTTCTGAATTTGCTTAAAATTGGGCTCTTTGTTTTAAATTTGTAACATACATGATAAGAAGTTTAAATATTATATAGGCTATGAAAATAAAATTTGCTTTTTGACTAATTTGAATATATCAGAGTAATGAAAAAGCAGCTTGGTGGCCGTGCAGATTGAGAGCTGTTTACGTACTGTCATTGGGCACAACTCAGTGACCTGTCTGATGGACCACAAAAAAGCTGAGGTCCTCAGAGATAGATAGTCATTGCTTAGAGAAAAATGACAAGGAACTGTTGATTATGTTTCTGGGGGCAGAGAAGTGACAAAAAAATACTGGAGGAAGTGGCTTTTGTCAGGTACCAGCTAAAGAACAGGTGTGTACCACCAAGCTACAGCTTTGTGTCTAGCAGCATTCTCTGATACACTGTGTGCACCACACAGCACCTGACTACCTTAAATGGTACTCATGTAATGATGTGGAAAAAGGAAGAATTAATTTCCTGGGAACAGGCAGTACTTCTGCAGTGAAGTCTTTACAGTGTCGGGCTAAGATAAAATAAATCTGGGAGTCTGTTACTGAATTTAAAGAAAATAGATTCATAAAGTCACAGAATAATTTACAGTGGAAGGGATTGCTGTTGGTCATTGAGAGCTCCCCCATCCAAACTCAAATCAGGTTCAAGGTCAATCCAGGATTCTTAAGGGCCTGGTCCAACCAAGCTTATAACAGGTTCTCAGAAATGCTCTGCCCTGTCACCCTTCATTCAGTTTTTTGGAGTGAATGTAGTCAGCCACTGAAACAGTATCCCAACTGCTTGTCCTGGTTTAATCCAATCTTCAGCTCAGACTCCCCATCTGCTCCTTCTCTCTCCAGCAGGGCAGGGGGAAGTGCTGAAAAGGTAAAAGACAGTATAACAAGTGATGATGGTGATGGTGATGGACAAAATCCAACACTACAAGCGATACAGATGAAAACTTGCTCACCACCGACTGATGCCCAGTGAGACCCTGAGCAGTGTCACCTGCCCCGGTTTACTGCTCAGTATGGCTCCACATGGTTTGGAGTATTCCTTTGGTCCGCTGGGGTCAGCTGTCCCAGCTGTGTTGCTTCCCAGCTCCTTGTGCACCCTCAGCCTCCTCGCTGCCAGGCAGTGTGAGGAGCAGAAGAGGTCTCGACATGCTGTAAGCAATGATCTGGAATAACAAAAACATCTCTGTGTGACCAACTGTTTCTGGCACAAATTCACAACACAGCCCCATACCAGCTACTATGGAGAAAATTAACTCTATCCCAGCCAACTGCTACAGGGAATTTTTCATCACTAGTGATCGTAAATATATGTGCTCTTAATTCAGATAAATCTTCAGGCCTGCCTTTAACAGGAAGATCAAGTAGATCATAATTATTCATTCTAGTTTCAGAGGATATGCACAGAGCCAAAAATGTGAAGTATTCTAAACTCATTCTAGAAATTATAGTAGTATTGTAGAATCACTCTCTGGGGACCAACAAACTTCCTTTTTCAAAAAAAAGGAAGAAACAATGCAGTGGGGTTGAAGTGGACATAAAGTAGAGATGAACAAAAAGTCTCGGATCTTGACAAATATTTTAAATACTAGGTAGACTCAAACATGCAGAATGTAATTTAAAATATAGATTCTGTAATGGTTTCTGATCCCCACAATACTGAATGCATCAAATTTAAAACTGGTAGAAGTCAAATCTTACCTGAGCTAGCCAGAAGCGGAGATTTTCTTGAGTTGCACTCCTAATTGCAGCTGACACACCTGAAGTCAGAGGTAAAAAGAATAACTACTGTGGGATTTCCATTTCTGCAAAGAGGCAAGACATCTTCTACACTATTAAACAACACAAGCAGACTGCAAAGCATAGCTCTCCAATATTCTTCTAGTACACACACATTATCTCTGGCTTCACCCCTTTTTGACTACCATAATGATTTTTTACAAAACACTTCCTTGTAGGGCGTGAATAACCCTAACCCATGCTGCAGTGAGTTTTTGTTGCCTCTCACCCTAATCTCATGCACCTCCAAGGGGAGGCTGGCCCTGTGTGTGCTTCACCAGTCCCATATGGCCGTTGCACTCTCCCAGGTGATCTCCTTTTCCCTTTTCTTCTCCAGGCTGGAGAAGCTCTTGCAGCTTCTCTCAGCAGGTCCATGCTCCAGCCCCCAACATCCTACTGAGCCTCTGCGGGCCTTGCTCCAGAGTGTCACATCTTTGTGCCCACCAGTCCCGATCCAGTTTCACCAGCGTGGCACAGCGAGGAAGAGCCTCTTTCCTGGGCTTGATGGCAACGCCTGTGCTAATACAGCCCCTTTTGCAGCTGACCTTTGCTAGGGCTGCCTTACCCCACAGCCTCCTTCTGCACTTGTCTGTCCATCAGGGCGCCCAAGCCCTCTCCTGCCAACCTGTTTTCTACCCCGCCGCTGCCCACCTGTCCCCCTGCACGGTGTCATTCTATCCCAGCAGCAGAGCTTTTCCCGTGCCCAACTTTACTGTGCTGAAGGGCCGTCCTGTTTCTGTGGCCTGTCAGGGTCCCTCTGCACAGCCCTGCGGCCCTGACTGACTTGGGCTCAGGAGCCTGGGAGGCGTGAGGACAGGACTCAGCCAGGAGCAATGGAGCCAAAAGCAACGTGGAGCCTTCTCTGTGGCTTTCAACATGAGCGGCAGAACCAGACCCGGACCTTGGTTTTTCCTCGGCTTTCCTTCTGCTGCTGAACTTCTTGCAGGCGGCCACAGCATCACAGATTCTTAGAATGTTTGAAGTTGGAAGGGACTGCTGGAAATCATGTGGTCAAATGCCCTCACCTGCTCAAACAGAGCCACCTGTAGCAGGTTGGCCACAGCCATGTCCAGATGGCTTTGGAGTGTCTCCAGCATGGGATGCTCTGGGCTGAGGGAACAGGAGATGGACCTTGAGGGTCTTACTGCAACTTGCGCTATTGCTTGGTCACCCTTACAGTAAAAACATGTTTCCTGGTGTTCAGATGGAGCCTCCTGTGTTTCAGTTTGCACCAACTGCCTCTTGTCCTGTCACTGGGTACCACTGAAATGATCTTCTATCTTCTTTAAGTCCTCCCTTCAAGTTTTGGTAAGTTCTCTCCTCACCAGCCTTGTGTTTTCTGAATAGCCCCAGACTTCTCAGCCTTTCCTCAACTGTGAGGTGCTCTAATGCCTTGATCATCCTAATAGACCTTCATAAAATTCACTCCAGTAGCTCCATATGTCTCTTGCACTGGGAAGCTCAGCACTGAACACAGTACAAGAGGTGTGTCCTCATCGGTCTTGAGAATAGAGAAGGATCACCTTCCTCCACCTGCTTACAATGCTCCTAATGCAATTCCATCCCTGGAAGTTCTTCTGCTCTCCCAAGTCTGTCAAGCTCAATTAGATTTTGAGCACTTTTTTTTACTACCTACTGCAGAGGCACACAGCCCACACATTTCACAGGTAGGGTTGAGAAGCCAGCATTTTCATATTGCAAGTGACAGTGACTGAAGTCTGATTTACCATCTGCTGCACTGAGAACTGTGTTCTTGTTAAGAAACTTTAGTCTAATAACAAAGTAAATGTTAAGTCTAAACGTTGGCAAACTAAATATAAATTTAGGACAGGACAAGCCAAAGAATGATACTGGTATTTAGTGTAACACATCTCAGGAGGATGTTAGAAATTAAATTTGATGGTCAAAAGCTCCAGCTGAAAAGTCTTTGAAATCTGACTGACAAGAGATGAGAGAATATACCAGAATATGAAAATAAATAAAGACACACCCTGTTTTTAATCTTTTTTCACAGCATCTGCAACAGGCTTTATTGAAGAGTGAATTCTGGGCTGGATGGAAATCCATTTGTATTCATTATGGCAGTTCTCATGATCTTGTGTTGTACTCTCCATAGTGTTGACCCCAACGATCAGAAGAAGACGGCTTGTTATGACATAGATGTAGAAGTTGAAGACCCATTAAAGGGCCAGATGAGTAGTTTTCTTCTCTCAACAGCTAACCAACAGGAGATAACAGCATTGGATAACAAGGTATTAGCCCAAGGGTAAAGTATCCTGTGGTACATGTACTCACTGTGTAGCTTCACATGTGTTTGGTGTCATGTGTCAAAGACATTAATGTGAGATGGGGGCTTGTTAAGGGCATGTGCTTTCAAGGGATTAATCAGCCAAATGCAGTGGGAATACATCAGGGTGAATGGCATTCCCACTTAGGATTTGATCTAAGGTCCAAGGCGGTTGTTGAGGTGATAGAGTTTCATAGGTAGTATTCTGAGTCCCCTGACACTTGAGAACCACCTGAACTGTATGACTGACTTTTTATTGAGATGTCATGATATCCTGCTAAATTGCTAAGCCATAGCTAGGAGAATTTCATACTCAGCTGTGGGTTTTGTATTCATAACTGCAGAATGGCTCTCTGCATTAGGTGAAAATATGGAACATGCATGGCAGGAAGATCACTTGGAGCACTTGGCAGTTTTAAGTGCTAGTGGAAGAGGATCATGTGCACTTCAAATAATATTACCTGTCTTAAGGCAGTGGTGGGTTTTGCAGGCTATTTTAGGGGTTTGCGTCCTAGGGGCTGTTGGCCATTTCTGGCATGTGTCAATGGCTGATTTGGATCAGTAAGGGATAAACAAAAATGCCTTCTCAGTGCATGGCCCAGGTTCTCTTTGTTTACTGCTAATACAAACAATACGTTAAACTCTGGTCTTCATGCAGTTTTAAAGGGGGGCTGGGCACCAGCAATGCCATGGATTCTGGTAACTGTTGCAGCGTCTTTGCTTTCTTGGCTCTTGAGGAAGGTTCTTTTCAGCTGCTCTGTCAGTTGGTTCCCAGCCTATATAAACTGGCAAGCAGCATGCATAGGGTTATTCTGTTTCTAGTGCCGTTCACCTTTTCCCCTGTCTCACCTCTTTTTTTAATATTTGCTACAGCACAGGGCAAGCTGTGATCAGTGAAGTTACTGAAGTCTCTGCTGGGTGAATGGGCATGAGCTGCTCCTGTTACACTCTGTGCATTGCATTGCTGTGCTGCCATGGAGTCCCCTTCTGGGAATTTGGTGCACACCAATGGGGTTCATGCCACACAACTACAGCATTTTCTCAAAGAAGGAATGATTTTAAGTTGACAGCAGCTCTGTTCTCTTAACGTACCATGTAGTACCTACACTAGTGGCCTTGATGGCATAACCAGATCAGGGGATGATTATTTTCTCTCACAAGCTTGGTCACCTTAGCTGTTTTGGCAAAAGAGATGAATTTGTAAAACTAAATGAGATAGGTTTGCTATTTCAAACCAGAATGTTAGAGGAACAGGGTAGCAAAAGTTTGCTTTTGTGTGTGTCTATGTGCAAATGATTCATAAACTGTCCTCCTCCTGTTCATACTTGATATTATCCATTATAGGACCTTGACTCCTCTTCAGTCTTCATTCTTCCCTGCTAGTTAATATTTCTGCCATAATATTTCTAAAGATATCATTCATTTTCTATAAATCTTTCATACTCATGATCTCTCATTGTTCATGCACTTCTTTTTGCAGCCATCGTGACTTTTACATGCTTTCTCTTAAGAAAAAGTCTAGACGTCATGGCTAGTCATTTGACATGGACTTGATCAGGAAACTGCTAAGAGTTTTTAAGGATTACAATAGGATATTGAAGATGTGATGATGATGGTAACCAGGGGAATAACTGCTTTCTTGCACTGGGCACTGCTTAACTGCCTATTTACGTAGCAGCTTTCCTGAAAGATCCTACTCTTGGCAGGCAGAGTGACTCAACACAGGAAATTATTACATTGTGCAGTGATGTGGCTGAGTTCTGCATGCCATGCAGGAGTTCATTGCAGGAAGTGAAGGAGAATCCTGTACATACTTGTATTGCAGAAGTAAAATTGAAACCAAAATGTAGTGGCAGGATTGCAGTTAGGTTGCTGCTTTTTGAGTTGAAAAAGCCCTGGGAAGGGCTGCACAAGTCTGTGGTGTAGAATCATCACCTTTACATGTTACCAGGAGTACAAAGATAGCAACGGACCTGACCTTATGGTCACTGGAGCATGAGAGAAATTAAAGAATATCTGCTTTGGTTTTTTTTTCTGTCAGATTCATGAGACAATTGAGTCCATAAATCAGCTAAAAATACAACGTGATTTTATGCTGAGTTTCTCCAAGGATCCCAAAGGATACATCCAAGACCTTCTCCGGTCCCAAAGTAGGGATCTTAAGGTGAGCTAAGGTTTGAAAAAGATAAAATGGTGGAACCAGAATGGAAGAATTTTATCTAAATGTACACAGAGTGTATAGCCAAACATCTAGGATGGATAATTGATGGAAGACAGACAATGAGTGGACTACTGCAGTCTCAGAGTAGACAGTATGCAGGAAAGATAGTTTAGGTTGTATTCCAGTTCCAGTGGAAGGATGGTGTTTGATGGGAGTGGTAGGTCAATTTGTGGCCAAATAGGAAGTTTGAAATACAGGGCTTTGTTGATGTATTCTGTAAATTCAAAACTGTGTAAAACTCAGCAGGAACATCCTATAGTACGAGAACACAATTTGGGTGTTGGTTCATAATTTAATCTTGTCATCTGTCTATGAGCTTATCGTTGAGATATGCAAGAAATGGAATGTAAAGAAGTTCAGTTATTTGCAGCAAAAATTAATAATTTGCTTCTCATAAAGTTTCACGTTTTCTGTCTTTAGTTGATATGCCTCAAAATCAGTTGTATTATTGAATCCATGAAATTATTTTAATAAAATCATTGTGTCTTTCTTATATAAATGCCTGTTGTTAACTGAATAGTCTTCCAAAAATCTCCTGTTAAGATTGTGGTTATTATTATTTATATTGCCTTCAAAGGGAAGAGGAATCTTAAAGCATGTTTAAATAAAGCAGACTTTGACTTTAGGAACTTACAAAGGTGTTGTGGAGCTTCTCTAGCTACATACATACAACATGGAATAGTTGTTCAGAGTTTTCCCTGACTGAGAGCTTGTCCCATAAGAGCCTTTTCTATTAATGTTCTGCCCTGCTGGCAGGGCCGATTCCACAACACTGCTTTGCAAAATATACCAATAACTATATTTACCAGTGATTCTGTGACACTGCAGACACAGTCATCAGAATTCTATTTTTTTTTTTTGTAGAATGGTTCCAACCCCCTGCTGCCCTATCCCTGGAAGCAGATTGGACAGGGCTTGGAGCACCTGATCTAGTGGAAGGTGTCCCTGCCCATGGCAGGGGGTGGAATGAGATGAGCTTAAAAGTCCCTTCCAACACAAACCTTTTGATAATTCTATGATCCTGTTTTGGCAGTAAGCACACATTGTCCATTTGCTTTGGGCTTTGAGAACAATTCTGATATTTTTTATGTGTAACGTAGATGAATTTTCACTCTGGGTAAATCTGAAAGTTTCTCTCTGTGGTAGAAGAGCGAAGGTGAAAAATAGTTTTATTTTTGTCACAGGTAATGACTGATGTGGTTGGAAACCCTGAGGAAGAACGCAGAGCCGAATTTTACCATGAGCCATGGTCTCAAGAAGCTGTGAGCAGATATTTCTACTGCAAGGTATGAAAGAAATACCCACACTGCTGACTTATAAATGCATCTCCTGTCGTTGAGCAGTGTAATCTGCTAAACTGTACAGTGTGTCTTTTTCTTTCAGATCCAGCAGCGCCGACAGGAATTGGAACAATCTTTGGGAGTGCGTAATACATAAATAGTGCTCACAAGATTCCATTGGCATCGTGACCACCAAACCAGTGGACTTCTCAGTGTTATTAGCTCACTGTTACACATGGACCTGCTTCCTGACTGGATGAGAACATGCCATCAACACACCAGTCAGAACACCAGCTTTAGAGTGACCCTTGAAAATCTTGCCCAGGACTGGTGTCTCAAACCATTCCAAGCCAGAGACAGCACCATACAAGTGTCAGTGTGAAAGAAGACTAAAGGTTCACTCATCAACGCACATCGTTAAGTTTTAGTGGAAAGTTAGACACTGCACAGCAAATCCTAATGGGCTATGCTTAGAATCATGGGTGGCACCAAGGGGGGAGGTTGAGATAGGTGTTCTAGGAGACTACAGATTTAGAGAAATAAATGCAGTTCTTACCCTATGGTATCCAAGAGTCTCAAACAGTAATTTACCTGGAATTAGACAAGATAGTCTTTCTTATAGCTGTGGAATGCTTTATATTCCTGAATAGAGTTTTTATTTCAGCCTGACCAATGCAAGAAGCTATCTCGCCATCTGAAAGAACAAACTAGGAGCATTTGCATCCTGGAATGCAGAGCCCTTCTGGAAGAAAGACATATAGTCAGGCCATCTCTTCTGCAGATGCAAATAATTTCCCCTTGTCCCAGCAGTAAAAGGTAGATTGAATCACATATCACTAGATGGATATGATCTGTACACTATACTGAGAGAAAGAGAATCATTCCTGGGATAAGAGCTTCTTATCCATCCCTAATATCAGTGGTATTGGCAACAAATGAGACATTCTGAGAAAATTAAAATAACACAATGGTGCTTTGCTGATACCTGCCTTTAACACAGCAGATATTAACAATAAGTATATATGTAAAATACCAGATAATTTAAGTGTTTCTCTGTGTGCCTGTAGGGTTCATCACTGAAAAGAACTTCCTAATTCTTGGTGTAGAATCCAAGAAACTTAACTTCATGTCACATGGTAGTTTTTTCTGTACTTCAAGATGTTAACAGAGTCCCTGGATTGGTCTCATATTTTGATCATAGGTGAACTGCCTCTTACTATGAATTATTTACCTCTCCCATACATGATACGTGCTGATGATTTTGGATGCTGTTGAGTTATAAAGCACTATCAGCCTTAAATAGCACAGAGAACATATCCCTTGGAAATTATCTTTGTAAATGTATGACAAATTCAGACAATGGGAATTTATAGAATAATTACTTGGAAGCGGGGATCTCTTCCTTAAGTCCTCCCCCTGCTCATTTTTTGTAGTGCACAGATGAGTTGTAGTTAAAGGCCCAACATGATTTCTAGTCCAAAATGTAGCTGCCAAAGTATAACTGTCCATTTGATATGGCACTCAAAATCCTCTTCTAGGTTACTCCTTTTCATCTCCTTTCTTTGACTTCCTTGGAAAGAGAATCAAATTCACTTGTGGTATGGAAGGAGGGCAGCTCTTCTGAATAAATGCATTTTTTTCTCTAGTACTGTGTTTTCTGCTGTCTTTGCCAATTTCTCTCTTAGTTTAACTTAAAAGTTTCTTCTGTTCAGTTGCACAAGAGATAGTCTTCTCTTTATCCCTTTATTTAGTATCTTTTATAGTGCCATAGCTTTTAGTCCATCCATTGTGTTCGGAGATGTCTTGGAAAATTTACTCTTGATTGAGTTTACATGATGGCAGTACTGTCACACAAAATCTGTTTGTATGAGAAGAAGTATGGCAGTTCCTCATTGTCTGAGGCCTTTTACTGGGAATGGCTTGATTTGGAATTTTTCCCTTTCGTGTTAAAAACTTCTATTCACAGTAAAATGTGAAATCCTGCAGTCTTCAACTGGTTATACTGAGGGGCTGTGAGGCTGCCACAGTGATTGACTTGAAATGTTACTTAATTTAGGACTCTGCTAATTAGACTACAAGCAAGCATTACGAGGGAAAAACAGTGGGGGTCATCTACTGTGCTTCCATATTTGTTATGCTGCTGTGTCCATTGTGTGCATGCTGCTCGGTGTATAAAACTCTTGTCTGTGTGTGGCAAACAGAGCAGCTACATTCAGGGACTGTGCTCAGTCTGCAGTAATAAGAAGTACAGAGAAAGGTATGCAAGGATATGAGAAGGGCATGGGACTGAGAGATGCCTGCAGAATGTCTGCCGGGGAATTTTGGGGTTGGAGAGCCTTCCCACTGAAGTGGCAGATACTTGAGAGCTGTACCAATCATTTGCCACAGCTGACAACATACTGGGGTCCAGCCTGCTTTTAGAGCCTCTGCAGAATTAATTGGATGGACCTGGTTCCAAGTCTCTTTCAGAGCAAATTAACAAAACTAATGTGGTGTTGGTGTTCACAACTGCATCACTGAAAGCTGAAGCTCTGTCAAGTAGCAGTGTTATACTGAAATGAGTATGTTCATGAATCAGCCACTGAAGATGGCACTGGAAATAGCAGTCCAGAATCTAAATTCTTACATTTCACTGTCTATAAAAAAAAGACTGGTCACTACCAGTGAGTCATAGGAATAGCTGTCAGGTGTCTTTCCTTTGGTTAAACTGGGGTGTGAGATTCTGATGCCTTTTTCCAGTGTTCAGGAGCTGCTTGGGTCTTTTACTGAAGACAGAGAAAAATTTTGTCCTTTGTGTCATAGGCATAAGCAAGCTAAGAGCTTGCTTATTTGCAAAACAAAGAAAAAAATTATTTGAAGAGAAATAATGGAGCAACACTGGAAGCAGCCTAGACCAAGTGTTTCTTGAGCATTGAAAATGAAAGGTAGTGGCACTGAACAGGAAGGTAATTATGGCAGACTGTGAATGAGGAACTTATTTTAAGTTCAGGATGACTGCCTTTTTGAGTGTATAAAATATGACAAGAAGATGTTATGGGGTCTTCAGTTGCCATAGTACAATACAAATCTATGCATGCTGCAAAAAAAACCACTCCATGCATAGAAGTAGTTAATGTATAGATGATAATATAGATTGTTTGAAAATATAGCATCAAACTAGGAAAGGGTTCAACAGAATTCTGGAGTACCAGTAGGAGGGAAATGTATCTTGGAGCAAGAGTGTTGACGTGGCAGGTTAGAAACAGTTTTTTTTAGTCTTCTGGGTTGTTGGCAATGAGGGAAGAATCAGATCAAATGTTTCTTAGAGATTGAAGGGGAAGCAAATGTTCAGTCGTGGAATAAAGAGAACAATACAACAGTAGGAAAGGAAATTAAAAAATGGAGCAGAGCACCACTAAAGCAGCAGTAAGATACAGCACAAGATAATGTGCAAAGTACTCTTGGAAATAGCACAGCCCACAGGAGTCTGTGCATTCTGTTGTGTGCGTATGTGGACACAGAGCACGTGGGAGAGACAGTCTCAGTCGGTGTGTAGCCTGGGAGGTGGGGGGCAAGGACTGAACCAAAAGTTTTGCAAATAACTTTGAGACACTCTGTCAAAGCATTTTCACTGTTGCCAGCAGGGATTTGGTTGTTCAACATAGCAGGGTTAGTAGCTGTTATGCAGACATCTCGGCTGGCAGTTTTTTTACACCACATTGTTTAGAACTTATCCTGTGGAAGCCAAGTGAAAATATTTGTGTATAAATCAATACTGGCGCATATCCTAGGGCCCCTAATTTTGCCAAAATGCTAATCAGGTATTTGGGGGTTGTTGGTCTGGTTTTGTGTGGAGAACTCTTTTATGGCAATGCAAAGAGATAAGGAGGGAAAGAAGGCTCTTTTTTTCTAAAGAAAGCGGTCTCCTTTGTGTAACTGCTCTGTTGTTTAATAGGATGTATCTGTTTTGCTAGATCCTTTATTATAAACATCTTTTCCAAACTCACTGGAGAGGAACTCCATTTAAAAATTACAACAGTGGGTTTGTGAGAGTGAGCAAACACGTGTATAAAGAATAGGGGGAAAGGAGAGAGAGAAGGACTCTCTCTACTCTGTAGCCACCATATCCATTGTATGATGCCGAGTGAGTGATCGTAGGAGACCTTTTAACAATAAATACTTTGTTTCTTTGTATCTCGTGCAGATCCTAATGTGTCATGATGAAGACCATGCCTTGGTTTCTTTCTGCTCCTGATAACGATCTCTAGTGTTTGGATTTCTCTTTGCTTGTGAATGCACACAAATTCAGGCAAACATTTACAGGTTTTAATGGGACTTGACAAAGGTGAGAACTGTTTCACCGAAGATCTTTCTTGTGAATTCCTTTTTTCACTAGGTTCCACCTTCAGCCCTTTCCATACTTACTAAGTGAGAAATCCTTTCCATTGGAGAAATTTGGCTCCTCTCCTGGACAGCCTAGACCTAAAGCTTGGATGCCGAGAGGTGGAGTAGGAATTACAAGTCTTTACAAATTACAAGGAATTACAAGAGATACAGAGATAAGCAAATAATTTCTAGGAGTTAGCTCTGCTGATAGATTTTT
>VZUA01052186.1:1868-19590 GCA_013401035.1 Horornis vulcanius
CTGAGGTAGCTCTTATCTTTATAGAACACTTTCAAACATAGCCCAGCCTATTAGGTTTTGCCTTGTGTAGACATTGCTCCAACATCCTGTCTTCCCTTCCAAAAATCCCTAGGGGAAATAAATGGGCATTGGAGATGCAAGGAGTCTCCTAGTCACTAGTCCAGGAAAAAGAAAACATGTATTATTTTTGGACAACCTGTGCAGCACCAGGAAGGGATAAGGCTTGGTACCCACCCTTGAGATCCTCAGTAGGACCAGAGATCTGCTTTGGGAGGTAGACAGTGAAAGTCCAAATGCCTTCAGACAATCAAGTGAATAAGAAGTCAGATCTCAATGCCTGCAGTGTCTGTTCAAGTCAAGAGGATATAATGAAAGACAAGGAAATAAATCTATTGCTAAGGCCATGCTTGGCACGGGAACAGCAGATGCTTCATTATGAGCCTGATCTTGCATTAGCTCTGCATGGAGTGTCTGCTTAATTTGCCCTCAGGGAATATCCCTAGTTAAAAACCCATGCAATTAGGTTTTTCAGCTTTATGCCCATTTCCACAGTTTTGTATCAATAGATGTCAATCTAGTATACTTGTGATAAGATTCAAAAAACNAGTCATGCTATCCATGTACTTCCTCATTTTCCTATTTATTTGCAGGATAATCTCATTGGAATGCTGAGCAGTCAAATTCATACACACATCAAAAATCTAGAAAATATCTAGAGATCTTCACAGAATTTTAAGAAATCTTACAGGAGATGTAAAATTACATGTTGTTTTTATTACTACATGTTATTCTAGCAGGAGGGAATTTTATTTTCCCAAGAAAATTCTGTTTTTTCAACTGAGAAATTATTGAACACATACACCCTCCACAACAAGTTAGGAGAAAATGAAGGAGATGAATCCAAACCCTTTTTTTGTAGGAGTAATTACTGCAGGAGACATTCTGCTTCTTCTTAACTACACATAATTTCTGTACTCCCTCCTGCACCACTTTCTGCAGACAGTTTCACAGCACTTTGCATTTGGTATTTCTTCCCTTCTTCTCCTTCTTCCCATTCCAGGTAAGTTCACAGAAGTCACAGGATAAGGCACTGTACAAAACAGCACTACGTAATAGCTCATCTGATGACCCAAAAGTCTTCCCTCTGAACTCTCTGAATCCATTGGGTCATCGCTTATCTAATCATCCTGGTATAAAGAATCTTTTCCAAGCTTTCTTCTCTCGTCTAACATCTTTTCCCTGTTCATAGATCAGAGGAAGGTGTTACACATGCCCTGTACACACACACCTTTAAAGGCCCTCCTACAGAGATGCAGCTTTTCACCACACTGCGTCGTCACCAAGATGCCACACACATCTCAAAGCTTCACTGTACATCCCTTGCAAGAACTGTTACCTTTTTATCACCTCTTACCTGACAGAAGACCATGAGCACAGTTGATAATGGTGGCCCCAGGCTTTACCCAGCTCACAGGAACATCATCGGGTTTCGTACTGCCGAACACCACCGCGTCTGCGTGACGGAGCTGGGGAAAGCCCAAAACACCCCCAGGAACAAAACAAGCATTTAATCTTAGAAACACATACTTGGATATATAT
The DNA here is from genome assembly GCA_013401035.1 of Horornis vulcanius. Classification (NCBI taxonomy): domain Eukaryota; kingdom Metazoa; phylum Chordata; class Aves; order Passeriformes; family Scotocercidae; genus Horornis; species Horornis vulcanius. Next base: position 3,468 of record VZUA01052186.1, read on the forward strand.
TCACACTTACACAGCAATTGCCTTTTGAGCAAAGCTTTTACAGACGACATGAATGAAAAAGGAAGATCCAAGGTGGTAGTTTGATTCTTGCCTGCCACGAAGCTTAAGAATAGCATATAAAATTAAGTCGGGTAAACAAATTGTGAGATCAGGCGAGTGAGGTCAAAGTAAGTATCAATATTTAATGGGGATTATATCCTTCCAAATAAAAAGTTCTACCATTGTCCTAAAGTCCAAAATAACTTGGAGCAGCTTAAGAAAAAGAAGGGTTCAAAGACAGTAAATAGGCAATTATAAAGAGTGCAGTCAGATTGTCTGACAGTAGAAAACGAGGCCAGCTGACAGGAATGCAGGATGACCCTTTCTGCAAAGATCAGTGTCTTTGAATACCAATTAAAGCACTCTCTTCCTTCTCAGTTCATGTCTGCTAATCACTGCCTCTGATTTAGCTCAACCTGGCAGATGTTGGAGCAAAGACGGTTACTACAAAGATTCTTATAATCGAAGACATAAGTGCCTTTTTTCCCCACTTCCTCTGAAATAGGGCCCTTTACCAGTTATTAGAATCACCACGAGATAAGAAACAGCACCAGAGGCAGAAATATTAAGATGCATTAAAAAAGCAAAACACAGACACAGCATTACCTCAAGCTTGACTGTAAAAATTATTTCAGAAATACAGCAGTTTTGGTAATGTTTTGGATAAATGCAAATTAATTCCAAGTGTCACAAACTCAGTGAGCCACTCTACGAATTGATTTGTGACTGACAAGCGTTCCAGCTTCTTTTTTGGCCAAAAGTGCTCTGACACAACCCTGCCCAACACTTTTGCCAAGAAAGAACAGCTACAAATCTTGTCAGGATAGCAGGTTTTTGGCACAGCTGAGCGTCCAGGAGGGGAGAAGTATATTACTGCTGCGGAAAAGGCAGAAAACCAAAAAACTCCATCTTCCCCTCAGAGAACACAAGGATGGCCCAACCCTCCTTAAGAGATCCCCATGTGGAAACAAAGCCAGAAGTGTGGGAGCAGATTTTCTTGCTTGACAAATGACTAATGCAATGAGCTGGTTCAGGCTTCAGTCATATGTCCAGCAACACTCCTGTGATTGCCTATGCACAGTCATTCAGGCTTATTCAAACTGGTCACACTCCTGAGTGGTGCAAATATCACCTTATGTGCCACTCCTAGAGGTCATAATGCTTGACCAGTGTCAGGTCAAATGATACTGAGAAATCTGCAAGGAAATCCAGGTAAAAAGATGCTGTAATGCCTCATATGCCAGGAATACCACGTGAAGGCACACTTTGCCCTCCAAAGGAAGGAAATCTCTGCTGTAATGGTCAGCATCAACACAGAGAAAAACAGTGATTTTTCTCAGTTACATGAGCACAGCCTTTTTTTTGCAAGGAAAAATAATTCATATTCCAGCAGTTATAAATCATCTACTGTAAGTCAAGATGCCTTTCAATGCAAAGCCTCTGGGACAAGGACTAAGAGCTTTGCACGCCGCTTAGCATCGTGAATTGATGAACAAGTTGAGAGCTGTATGCAACAAGTAATAATTCTGATGAATGTTCAGCCAACATACTTATGACAGAATTGATTCAATGTAACTGTAATGTCAGAAAACAACTGATGGAACCAAATATTCATCTCTATGACTACCGACCCTAATGTTGAAAAATGTTTTTAACAGCTGAACACAATTATTTTTGTGGCCAACATTAACACTGGTTCGGATAGCTAACATCACACATACCCATAAATTTTAGCAGAAAACTAGCTGGACCTTTCATCTCACTGCCCTGCCCCACCTTCTTCATGAAAAAAGTTGCATCACATGGCAGCAAAGAGTTGTACCACAGGTTAAAGACACACAGATTTCTCAGAGCCTTCCCCAGTGCGATTTCTTTTCCTTTATTTCACAAAGAAAACAATGTGTTATGTGCAACTATTGAAAAAGTTCCTGCAGAGTCAATGAAACATAGATATCACAAACATTTCAGAGAATTTTCTTCCCCTGTGAGTATTTTTAAAAAGTATATCCAGAAACTGGGAGAGCAAGTCCTCTGAAAGCAAAATACTTGTATACAGAATTATGGGTAACCTTGGAAGAGATTTATGTGATCTCCATCTGGGAATTTTAGTTTTATTTGCAAGAAGTTGTGTCCATGCCTCCTTTGCTTTTAGATTTTTCTCTCTTGCTATAATCTACCCTTTTGACTTCCTATTTAATCACTAAAGCAAGAAGCAAGCCTTGGGATGCACGTTCAGGGTCAAACTCCTACATCAGAAACTGACCACAGACGTGAGAGATGGAAAACTCCTATGAAATAATCACATTTAGCCTCCCTTGGCAAATGCACCACAGCCCCTGGACAGAGCACACAGAGGACACATCTGACAGGAACCAGATGCTGCAGGCAGGCCTAGCCAGAAGGTCAAGGAAATACCCATGAGGGAGAACATGTGGCTGCCTGCCTCATGCTTCCTGGACAGCAAGGCTCCATTCCATCAGGCTGGCTAGAGGAAGGAATGACAAGCATCAGGCCAAACCCTCCTTAATGTACTAGGCAACAGGCTGGAGACAAAGTCAGCCAATAGTCCAGTAGTATCCTGCCTTCTCACCGGTAAATATTTTTTCAGTTGGGAAGAGCTGTGCCAATAAATAATCTGCAACCTTACCTCATAACAAAATATGATCCCCTCCACCAAGATTTAAGTTGAAGCAGATTAAGAAGCACCACCCATTCCCAAGACAGAACACCAAATGTTAAAACAACAATACAGACTTTCTAGCCAAGTATTAAATGATAATGGCACAAAGTAGCTGTATATTACAGATCACTGAAACTCCATTCTGCTGTGAAATCTGCATAAAATTTTCATTTTCCTATAGTTAAAATGGACTGCTACAAAAGCCATTTTTAAATGCATGATCAAATATAATAATTAAAATTAAAAATCGAAATGTAAAAGCCTTTAGAGTCCTGAGTATGAAGATAGGCCATATAAAACTGAAGAGATGTGATGAGGAATAGGAATCTGATTAAACGCTTTTTCACAACTCTCTTTATGAAAAAAGTCTCTTTGCATATTAGTTTACAGATTAGGTTCCACTTTAACCACAGCAAACCTGATTACTTTCTGAAATCTTGCATTTTTTAAGTCAATTACTAGTTTCAGGTATTTTTTTTCCATCAAGGCATGTTCTAATTACATGATTTCCTCCAGCCTTCCCTGCCACATCACCCTGAATGCACTTGCCCTACACAGTGCATGTGAAAATCAAGGCCACACCTCTGCTGTGGGCTCAAGCTGCCACGATGATCCACGCTTTAGCAACTGCTCCTCTAGCTTATAGAGAGGGGGATACATTTCAAAATTACAAGGAACAGAGATGATGTGCATAAGATGTTGAAGTGGAAATACTTTGTCTACATCATCATCATTAGAAATGCTCAAGCAGCTCCCCTCTCTTTCTATGGGATCTGTGTGCCTATTCTTCTCCTCTTTCATGTTTACAATACGAAATGTATTTTTCTGCCCATAACAAGAGTCTTGGACTTACCAAGACAGCAAAACTAGGTAGGACAGCAAATAGCTAAGAGATGTCTAAGAGTTTGAAGCTCAAGTGTTGGCTCTAAGGAAAAGCACACTGTGGCCAAAAGAAATTCTTTTTCAACCTGAAAAGGAAACTCCCATTCAACACTCCAGCTGAACCACTCTCATACTTCTTAACCTCACTTTTGCAAACAACTTTTCTATTCTAAATTATACCTAGACAAACCAATTCTCACTTCTTTTACAATAAAATTGTAAGATAGCAGTTCTCCTAAAACAGGCATGGTGTGGTTCACACACGGACTACATTAAACATGGCATGCCTTAATAATGACTGACTGAGTTTAGACGACTGAAAGAAAATTCTGTTTACTTCCAGGTACTATTACACATGTTTTGGCAAGAAAATAATCCATTTTTTTCAATACGAATCTACTTGACAACATCCTTTCAAACTAGAAAGCATAACTGTGACATAATAAAGGATTAAACACACCAGTTCCTATTCTTCACATATAATACTGAATTGACTTTTGGGGAGCTCCTATTTTAAAATTACAAGGGAGATGTCACTAAAAGTATCTCACTAGATCATTCTTCAGGCACAATGCATGAATGTGCTTTGAAGAACTATCTACACAAAGCTTAACAGAATGATAACATCTTAAATATTTCCTCTAAGATGCTTGTCTTTATCTCTCACTTTGTAACTTTTTTACATTGAACATATCAATGCAAAAAGAACAATGTTTCTCAGTAACTTTGCATAGATGTGCCAGAACCTTCTACAATGCTTTCTTGCATCAGTGAATTATTTGAAAATTCAGGAAGCTCAACAATTCTGAAGAACATGGCTCAGCTGTGCCATGAGAACTGAAATCAAGCAAACCCAAAATGGATCAAAAAGAAATATTAACAATCTGCTCAACTTATGAAGTTGAACACATGAAGTGGGGAGGGAGAAGAACATTGAAATTGTGTCCATTATTTCAGATCAAAGCAATGAAATTAAAATATACCATGATTTATTTTATTCCTTTTTCCTGCCATAAGATAGAACAGCCTTGCTTTAAGGAGCACACTAAGTCAGATGGTAGATGGCATTATGCTGTTTGGTAGGAGAGCTACCCCTGTATTTTTACACTTTTCCTAAGGTGGACTAAAACATACTTCCTCTTGATCATTTTCAAAATATTTTTGCAAAAGTGCAAAAGAAGCAATAACAAGTCCATATCAATACAAAACCTTATCCAAAAAACTTACAAACTTAGTGTTGTGTAACTCATTTAAATTGAAAGAATTTCTAAAGGAAACACTTGTTATGCTGTCCTTTTTAAAAAGAAGAACAAATCAGCAGAGCTAGTCTAAGGTAATGTAGTAACCACTTAAGAAAGGCATTAATTGTTAAAGTCAGAGTTAGTGCTTCAACACAAATAGGCCTGGCCAATGGATTACAACAAATAAAGTTCCCCTACCCTTAAGATAAAACTCTCCTTTCCTGTTATATATTGCAAAACAAATGAATCCAAGTGGAAAAAAAAAAATCATACTCTTTGTAAGCTTATCCCTCACTTCCCAAATGAAGTTATTATGCTACCACAGGTTATACTTCCAAACAACAGCACACAAACTGTCACTGTAGAGGTGTTCCATTCAAAGAAAGGAAAAGTTAGCGTATTATGCAGGAAAAACAAAACATGAATTGATTCTTTCAAGTCTTTGAAAAACTTAAACATTGACTAACACATTTTCTTACTCGAAATTCAAATAACAAAAAAACAAGAGAAGAAACCTGATGAACATTAAAGCTGTTTTTCATAATCAGCATTTTAAAAAAGCAGAAGAATATAAATTCTATAATCATGTTATCTAACAACATTGTAGTTCAAATACAGGTTGCCACAGTACTTTGTTGTTTGGTTAGAAACTTGTGCTCAGTTTCTGACTCTCCAGCTTCTCGGAATATAAGACAGGGTAGTTTTCTCTACATACATTAGATTTTAGCAAGGAACTAGAGTTAACTATCGGAGTGACATCAGACAGGATCAGCACAGCTCTGGGATTGCTGGTGACAGGCGGTTCCAGGCTCACAGGTGAGGAGGAGGAAGGTAAGTCTCCCCTGGGCTCTGCTGCATAGTCCCACAGGCAAAGTACAAACTCTTTTACTCCCTAAAGTTAAAATGAACCTGAGAAGACTTAAGTGTATAAAGCCTCAAACTTAGGCCTCCTATTCTGTTTCCCATCAGTGGCCTGCTCCAAGAGGTAAGCTATGGGGAATGCCAAAAAGCAAAGCATGATTATGGGAAAGCATCTGGATGGAAGGAAACAGAATTCTCTCCAGCTATTGACAGCAATGCACAAGCAGCTCTGGGCCCAATCCAGATTTTTTGCTGTGAACCAGAGGAAACACCTCTGGCCACCCTGTCACCCACCCCATCCAGCCCAGAGCAGTCCTCTAGCACAACCCCAGGCAATGAGAAATAACTGAGGAATGAGACATGGCAGGATCAAGTTCACAGCACTCCATCTCCCAGAGAGCCATATGTTTCCTAAGTGCTGTCAGTCACTTAAAAGCCCAGAGCTGAGACAAGCCTGACAAAAACATCCACAGCTGTGAAAACATGGGTTTGCCAGAGAACTTTCTATCACAGCTGCTCGAATTTGTTTCCTCCTCCTGTCTGCGCCTCCAAAGCCCGGAGGTTGGACACCATCGTTTTGCCTTGGCTGCCACCCTGTGGCACACAGGCTGTCCCACACAAGAGCTGTCCCCAGCACCTCAGCCCGACGGGCAGCCAGGCCCTGGAGTACCCTGCACTCCTACAGCCAGACTCTGGATCCTGCTGCACATGCCCCAAGGACAGTTCAACCCCAGCTGGAGTATTCTGTAAAATTTGGGACTAAGAAACAAACTGTTAAGGAAGTCACGCCAACTTCAAGTTGTGTCAAAAGCTCTGCAAAAAGCAGCCAGGGAGACCATGCAAACCCTTCAGTTTAAGGCTCCTGAATTTCTTTGAATCCTTTTACAATTTTTTTCAAAGATAAAGATTGGGAATTTCTTTGTCCCAAGAGCAGCAACACTTGCAAACCTTTAGGACACCAATCCAGTGGAAGTAATTTCACGCAGATGACAGTATCACAGGACGAGAAAACAGAGGGCATTTCTCTTGCACAGACAGAAAGCAAAAGGGAGAGCTAAAATATTTGTTTGTTGGATTCCTTCTCTCACAGCCCTTGGTGTAAAATAATGAAGTTAGAGCAGCTGCTGTTACATTAATATTCTGGTAGAGGCCAGCGTTTTGAGGAGTCTCCCTCTTGGGAACGTCAGTGAAGGGCAGGATTGCCAGGTGGACAGCTGACAGGGATGAGCATCTGCTCTCTAGTGGGCATGCAGGATGAGCCATGGCAGGCAGCAGATCGCTCACCTCACTCTGCAGCTGTGGGGCTCTCCAGTGGCAGCTGAGGACGGCGGCTCCCGCGCGCCGCAGCACGCTCTGCAGGGCAGCACCCTCTGCCCCACGCGCTCCCACCAGCAGCACCTTCTTCCCACCTGGGCGACACAAAGGAAGTCATTCAGCCACCCCCAGCGCAGGGCACCAGCAGCAGCAGCTGCACAGAGCTCCCCCCAGGCCACCCACAGCTGCAGCACTGCAGGCACAGGGGCTCAGAGCAGGACAGCGCCGTGCGCCTGCACAACCGCAGCAGCTGTGCCAGCACGGGCAGCTCTTCCAGAGCCCACGCAGTGATGCCAACCACAGGTGTTAAGGAGTTTCCTGGTGACTCTCTGAATTCTAGTAAGCAAATACTGTTCTGGCTTTCTGGTATTTTGCACAAATCCTTTCATTCATGTTTGTTACTAAGTACATTTAACCTCCTGTTTACAGTTCTGCTACAGAAATCCTTGCTTCAACAATTATGAATCATTATAAGAGAGACAACTTCTGAAACGCTGCCATAAACCAACAGTGTCTTCACACACAGTAAACCTGCTTGTTTAAATCTGCCATTTCAGTGCCAACACTGACACAAAACAATCAAATCCAAAAGATTTGCTCAGCAGCAATTTACAGGCAAACCTGGGTTTCTCCAACTGCTCACACTAATCAAAACAGTCAAGTGAAATCCCCAAGTGATGCCTGTATTTTCTGTTTGTAAGACTCACATTCTTGTGTGTCTTCACTAAAATTAAATCTGCTGATGGCAGCTAACCCCTGCCTGATGACCACAATCTGTAGGCCTGAGACCTGTTTCTACAAATACAGCATTCAGATGCCACTGAGCAGGAGTCCTCCTCCTCACTAGCAGGAGACAAACACATGTCAGGTGGGAAAGCAACACAAAATAGAAAACACAAGGTCAGATTATATTTGGCTCCCAGTCAGGATTAAAACTGAGTAGAATAGTTAGGCTAAAATTAATGTAATGATTATGATAGAAGGACTCACCTATATCTTCAAGAAGTTCCATCACAGCACACGCTGTAGGAGGAACCAGACACTCATGGACATCACCATGTACCAAGCGTCCTAGGTTTACACTGGATAATCTGCAGTGGAAAAAACATGGCAATTTGACAAAAAAAAAAAAAGTTTGTGTAACATAAATCCCCAGCAATGCTTGTAACACGGCTAAGAGCTAATCCCAAAAGCAAACATCTCTCAAAAGCAAATCCTTTGATAGTCATGTACTGCAGCTAATTTGTATCATCCCACACCCCAGTTAGACAAACACTGAGCCTCAAGAGAGGCCAGGAAAGGGATCTGAGTTAGAATGGGTAACACAATCCCACCAAACACAGGCAGCTCTTTACTTGTCGCCATGGGCTACCTGCAGCACATTGGGCCCAAACACTTCAGTGGCTGCAGTGAGACCAGACCAGTGCTGCCAGAGCCAAGCCGGCTTAGGAGGGGGCAACCCAGGTGTTGCAACCCACTGCACTCCATTCTCCCTCATACAGAAGGATGCTCCAAATTTTCCATTCTCTGACAATCTCCAGTACTCCATATTTCTATTTTTTTTTCCTGACTTGAAAAAAAAAAAAAAAAAAAGAGAGAGCGGGATAAAAAACCAAAAAGGTAATAGCCTCTAGCTAAGAGCAGGAAGGCTGCAAGGACAGCCAAATGGAAACTCACAAACCTAAATAACTCTCTTCAGACAGCAGTACAACTCAACACTGATTGGAAATCTCTGCTAATGGGTCCAAACTATTATAGCTTACTCTCTCACCACCAGAGAGTGCTGTAAGGAAGTTAAAACCTTCTCTGCAGTTTTTCCATCAATCCTTTTTGTGAAAGTTCAGTACTTTGTGACTACCACTTGTAATACTAAAGTACTGAAATACCTTAAGTACCACCAGTAAATCAAGATTTCATTTTTTATTTGTTTGAAAGGACTATGCCCTGAATATATATTATGTAAAAAATAAAAAGATAATGAGCAAAGCTACTTCAGCAAAAGACTTCTTATTGATTCAGAGGCATCTTTTATCACTGCTCAACAGCACAGCTAGACACATTGACTGAGGAATCCATTAATGAAAAGCACATGGGAAAACTGATTTTACAGAGCCATCAGGCTTGTGCCTGCTAATATTATTTCTCAGTGCTCCACTTACCCATCCACATCCTTCTCTGGTTTCACAGCGTTTAGTACCTTACTGCTATATAAGCTTTCTGGGAGGTCAAGAGCAAGGCCCTGCACGTTAGGATCCTCATTAAGTCTCAAGATTTCACTGACAATCTAGGAAGTTAATAAAAAGCATTAAAGATCAGAACAATAGATAAAAGGAGAATATGATTAGAATGAGGTAAAACCTGTAATTTTTTTTCAATTACTTTATGAGCACCTTAGCTTCCCTTGCTTGTTACTGCAAATTCTAAATGAAAGAGCAATAACCTGCTGTACTCAGTTTATTATCAGTGGCTTACCAAATTAAGCCACCCTGACTCTATTCTAAACATCTTGCAAAGTAAAGACATATTATGTGACATTATGCTGCCAAAAGCAGTTTGTGTTTCACCACTCCAAACCTCAGCAAAAGCTTGTCACTCTAATGGCTTCAGAAGATGCTTTTAGAAACAGGACACCTCAGTTAATACATAGTGCAAAACCAAAAAGGACCAGATCATGTCCCAGTACAGGGACAAAAAGTTGTAGCACTTGAAAGAACAATTATACATGAAAAAAACTCATTTTATTTAGCCAGCATATCAAACACACAGATCAAACACAGAATCACTAGGTTGGAAGAGACCTTCAAGATCGTTGAATCCAACCCATGCTCTAACACCTCAACTAAACCATGGCACTGAGCCACACCAAGTCTTTTGTTAAACACATCTACGGATGTGACTCCACCATCTCCCCAGGCAGAACATTACAGTACTTTGCCACTCTTTCCATAAAATACTTTTTCCTAATGTCCAACCTGTATTTCCCTTCGTGTGGCTTAAGGCTGTGTCCTCTCATTCTGTCAGTTGCTTGTCATACATGGTTACCAATTTTCCTTCTCAAAACACCCTCAAACTAAGAGCTGTCAATTGCCTTGTGAAGAACTGTTATGTCCAAAAGGCACCGAAGAGAAGTTTGTGAATTTCAAGTACTGAACCTGATGCAAGCTGAAGTGGTTTAAATTGGTCAGATCTGACATCTGAGACTGTACTACCCACCCTTGATTCCCTCCTCTCTAAAGCATAATGCTGACCCCATGCCATTCTGTCCTCACCAGAATACAATGGAACAAAACATGTCCAAGGTTTTTTAAGTGAGAAATATCATGCAAGCATGTCTCCCCATCTTTATATATAAAACCAGTATGCAAGCATCATAAAGCATTATAATAGAATTGGATTAACATCCAACAGAAAAGGATTATTAGTGGTTTTTTTCCTTAACTAATACCATGCCTTCTTAAAATGCTTTTCTTGTAAACTATTCATTGCAACTGTGAACTCTATTATCCAAACACTTGATATGCAATCAACGTTAAGCTAGAGGAATTAGGCAGGAGTTAGATTAGCTCCAACTCTGAACCAAGAGAACGTTCTACTTTCATGCTAAACACAGATTACACAAGCAGGTCACTGGTACAGAAATGCCTCTTTAGTTTCCTGACTCCTGAGGCAAAAACAAGGCATATCTCTTAAGGTCCTATGGCACTTGACAGCAACAGGACTGGTATACATTGCACTAAAAAGGATGAGTGTATATACCAGTAAATGGACATGAAAACATCTGCATTTTTCTTTAAAAAACCCTGATATGCTACAAAATGCTAGGGGGGCTACAGAGCGATTAAAACTTCAAGCTGTATTTCTGCCTCCTGGGAAAGTAATTCAGTTTTCCATTTTAATTGTATCTCACTTCAATTCAGCTTTCCATCATCACAGCATTTAAATAACTTATAATCATGCAGGGTAAAGTAGTGTAGTATTTATCTGCCTTTACTGTACACGGGAAGTTATGTCAAAACCCAAATGTGCATGGTATTGAAATCCCCCCCACCTTCCCACACCAGGGAACACAACTGGGATGTGGATTTTAGTAGATGAAAAAAACCTGTTACAGTGAGTAAGCAAGAGAGTAAGCAAAACATGATGAATTTTATTGGAAGTAACTTCCTTTAAGTAACAGAAATACACCAATTTTCTCTTTAAATACACAGCTCAGCCACTTTTCTAAGATACTACTTCAAATTAACTGCAACTCCTGCTGCACAGTCACTGTATTTTACCTATTTCCTGCTGTGTTACTCAACAGATATAATGCATTTACCAACAACAAAGTGTATTTGTGTTTCATTTCAAAAGCCTGCTCTTCTTAGATGGGTAGCTGACTACCCAATATCTAAAAAACTTCACAGTAAGTTGCTTTCAATGTATCTGGAAGCAGTTCCTGAGATTGCATTGCAAGGCAATAGCATTTTAAGAACAAAGTGTACCAAAAAACAAAACAGTACACAGCGCTCATAAACCTGCAGGATTATCAAACTTGGCAAGCACAAGGAGACCAGCTGGGAACAGTGTCATCTTCTACTATACATTTCTTCACTGGTTTAACTTTCACATGGTTTCTATCTTTAAAACATAATTGATATGAACTGCTGTGCCATCAACAAGGTAAAGAATTCAGGCCTCTAGTTATTTGGGGTGGATGTTTGTTTTTTAATACATAATTAAAACACTAAAAGATCAATAGACAAATTCAACACCCCCCTCTCCTTCCCCCCTCTCTTCCCCATAAAATCATATAATCTTTAATTTCCCTGAATAAACTGGGCAATAATCAGGTACAGTCACAAGAGCAGCTGTGGGATACCTGAGCTGGTATGTGGTTAAAGGGGATAATACCTATTTAAACCAGGGCACTCCTAAACCTAATTTGAGTTACTAGAGATCAATCAAAATAATAATGAATGTCAGTAATAAATAAAAGTTTATAACAGAAATGGAAAAGGAAGACTCTTTCAGGTACTTCAGTTACCTCATCCTTGGTGCTGCCTTCAGGAAGACAGATATGAATAACACGTAGACCAATCTGTTAAAAGAAAAGACATAAAATTACCAAAGGCAAGTAGCTCATTATTATTAACACATGTATCAGCTAAAGCTTACCTCTTTGGCAAAGTTCTTGTTTGCTTCTTGAATCAACTGGTCATTATGTGCCTTGGGGAACAAAACAGTAACTGAGTATTAAAATAATATATTTAAAAATGAGTACACTAATGCACGTCCAGGCAAGAAACAGAGTGACAACATCTGTGTCCAAAGGTATTCAAATCAGTAAGAAACAATTCTAAGAAAGAAGCAGAAGGCCATCCCTGTTAACTCCAAATAGTTCAAGACTGCTGTCAGTGATAAGAAGAGCATTTAAAAGCACAGGCTTCATGGAGGGGGTAACTCCTGCCCTCTATCTCTCAGCTCCCTCCCTGCACTGCCAGCATCTCACTCCCCACATGTGGCAGCTGGTGGTGAGTGGCAGCACAGAAGCTGCTGCACTGAGGGCACTGTGCAGAGCTCAACACGGTGCCAAAGAAGAAGAGACAGATCTAGGGACAGCTCAGCAGCTGCTCCCCTGTGACAGCAAATGTGGGACTGTACCCCCAGTCCAACAGCTCAAGAAGTTTAACTGGAATGGAGCAACTGTGGTACCACACTGTCTCCTGTAATGTCCCTGCTGCTGCAGCACTGGCAGGGGAACACTTACCCTGTGAAAGTGCAGAAAATCCCTGCCCTAAACAAGTTCCTATCAAAACCCACTGAGCAGCACAGGTGAGGCACACAGGCTGGCAGAGCACAAGGGCAGGACGCAGGGGAGCCAGTGGTGCTTTGCTGAGCTCTGCAGGGTAAACAGCTCCACTGTTAAGCAGGATCCAGATGCTTTATTTTACTTTTCAGCATCAAAAAAAAAATAAGAATCACTCACCAATCATTTTTTGCTGTTGCACAGCTCCAACCAAGGATCATTATGGGTAATAAGCAACACAGGTATCAACTCTGGCATTGATTCAGATTCAGCTGACTCAAGAGGAAAAGGACAGTCCTAAAATCATTCCACTGCAGGTTCAGTCTCCAACCCCTCATTCCCAGTCCTGCCGAGGAGGTGGTGCCCTGTCATGCTGACCACCATTCCTCATGAGTGACTGGCAAAGGACATAATTTCACCGCCCTCCCTCTGCTCCTCTGAGCAGCACAAATCTTAAGGCTCTGCCCACGTTACTGGTGCATGACAAGAACATCTGTAAACCAAAGCAAGTTTTCTCTGCACCAACAATTACACATTTTAAATGGGCTCTGCTTCAATCTTCACAACCAGACCAGCACTAGAGTGACTGGACAGCAGGAGAACAGAGTGTGGGGGAATTCTACCCAGAAGGATCTAGGCCACATGTTCCTACAGTCACCTCATGAAGCAGACCATGTGGGGTAAACAGAGACAAGAGGGACATCCCTTCCATTGTGCCAGCAGAAAACATGCATGTGGCCATGCAGCAAACCAGATCCAGGAGAAAAAAGGGCTTGAAAGGAAGCCTCTTTAGATCCCTCAGGCTCGGGTAGGTCACAGTCCTAGTCCAGATCATGGTGCAACTGGATGGAGACTAACAGGAGTGAGAAAAATCAAGTCGCTGCTTTTCTAGCAGTCCTTAAGCTTTAGCCTCAGAGGGCTCTGTGAAAATGCAATTATCAGGGAGCGTGAGAAATGAGAGAGCCTGTTCAGATAGCCTCACTGGAACACCTTCTGAAATAAACCTGTTGCTGCACTACTTAGATTTACCATCAGCACTTAAAAATACTTAGAGCTGGGTTTTAAACTTAAAACCTTCTGGGTCAGAGTTTCAGCATGTGCCCACTCAAAAGTAATACCACCATCCTAGGAAACAGGACAATAACATTTTTACCAGCATGGCTCTGGGTCCCCTCTGAATGATAAACATCCCTAGTTTTGTAGCTTTCAAACCTTAAGAAATCTAAGGATGAACATCTTTCAGCTTTGCAGGGATAGCAATCCTCATCTCTGATTTTAATTGCCTATCAAAAATGGTACCATAAGTGTGACGAAAAGCTCTTCACATCATTAGTAAAACAATGGTTCTCAACTACTTCAAGATTACTTCACATCAGAAGGTACTGCTAGTTGTACAGGATGCTGGCACTTTAACAAGGCACTTATTGCACGCAGACCCTTCTGAGCTAACTGGGACTTTTGTGTGGTTTTCCTCCCCTTAGAAGAGCAGGAAGACATTGATAAGCTGTAGCTACCCACAGGTAACATGGCTGACAGGAAGCAACAGGGTCTTTCATTAATCCTGGCATTGTTATTTCAGGGGTGGGAAGTGAAGGAGGCCCACATTTTCAGGCACATAAGCACTTTGCTCAGGATTGCAAAAAAAGCTTCAAGCTAAATAAAGGCTTGAGAACACTACTTTAACTCAACGATTAAGTTAATCAACTTAACAAGCTGTGAGAAAACATGGTCCATACTTAAAATGGGGAAGACTATGTTAGCAAAAGGAAGAAGGAATAAAACTGTTCCTTTCCTTGGCAAAGGTTTCCCAGTCTGAAGTTTGCTGTGATGGTTTCAGGCCTGAAGAAGGGCAATCTACCGTCTGGTGGAACTACCTCATCCTATTGCTTTGCTTTATAATAAAGGAGACAATATTCTTTAATAAAAAAAAGGATTTAAATTACTTTTTGCATGGCATGCTTCTGAAATTTCAGACAAGTAATGGTACCAAAAGGAATCTCTCACAGCCAGTGAGTGTACAGACATACTTTACCTGAATAATGGCAAGCGTTGGCTCAAGCTGAGGGTTTTCTCTCTTAAGAGAGGCCAAGGAATTCTTTGCATTTTCAGTAACTTTGCTGCAACACAATGACAAGCAAATCTTTAACAAAATAAGCCCTCCTAACATTAGTTGGCAGAAACCAAAGTTAGTCAACAATATAACAGAAATGCTTGGGCACGTATATTTTTAATCTCCAAAATTATGGTTGGATGTGAATTGTGAGGGCTGGTGTTCAGCATTTAGGTACAGAAAATCTTCACAGGCTTTTTTTTTTTTTTTTTAAATAGGTATGTGGGGCATTGCTCTGACATGCCCAACACTTTATAGCTGCACTAATTCATGAGAAGGCTTGTCCAGCCCTACCACGGGAAGTGCAGCAGGGAACCACCACCCTGAGCTGTCTGATCAGCTCTTGGGTCAGGTGGGTCCTTCCTTTCCTTTCCTTGGCCAGGGCAGTGACACATGCAAAGGCTTTTACAGCTGGGGCTGCCACGGCTTAACACAGGCTACACCAACCCCATAAGCAGCAGACCAGCCACTTTCATGGATGCCTTTCAAAACCACTGGCAGAAGGGAGACAAGGCAGCTCTGTCTGCCACACTGCTTCTTGGAAACACCAGTGACAGCTAGGCACTGGGAATGCTCTCTGAAAAAAAAAACAAACCCAAAAAAACTGAGTAAGTGGCAGCCAGCTCTCCTCTGCTACCTTTTGCGTGTGCAGATGATACTTACCCAGCTGGGCAAAGAGGAGACCTCCTGAAATATTCCTTTCTGTCCCCCACAGCAAGGAAGACAAACAGAGGCGTGGGTTTTTGATAGTTCCTGCTCTTGCAGAAGCCAATGACCAATTCAAAGCTATTGCAAACTATCCCGTCCAAGGCTGAATCGGGACGGCGAGGGGCGGGGGGGCGACCAGGGACACGCTTTTCCAGGCACACATCTGCGTACCCCCTCCCCTGAGCCACCGCCACATGACGGCACCTCTGCTCGCTCTCAAAACGCCACCAAAAGCCAAAACCCGGAGCAAATCCCGCCAGCGGTTCTGGGGGACGCGCGGCATTTTACTACGAGGTCCCACCAAAAGCCCAACTCAGAAACCAACCCGACGCACCCGGTGAGGGCGCATCGCCCAAATCCCCCTCACCCCTCCTCCCTCCGTGCCCACACCATCGCACCCCCCGGTTGCATCAGCCGGCGCTGCCGCCCCACGTGCGCCTCTTACCGGGCGGCCGCCGCCGCGCCGCCGCCCCGGGGCGGGAGCGGAGCGCTGAGCCCGC
>VZUA01052190.1:8115-25858 GCA_013401035.1 Horornis vulcanius
TATATATTAAGATATATTATTAAGTATTTGCTGCATTGTAAGCAAAAATGTCCAGCTATCTTACCTGATGTGGTATTAATTCAATTAACACTATCTAGGAAACGTTCCCAACAACAACATTGTTTTCTTCTCATCCTCCAATGACCTTTTCTATTCTGTTTTGCAACTTACCAATAAACAGAAAAAGATTCTCACCTCTAGATGTTCCGAATTTAATTTCCTCACTTAAATCATTTCCAGAGACTGAGAAAATAAATCCTGAAA
The DNA here is from genome assembly GCA_013401035.1 of Horornis vulcanius. Lineage (NCBI taxonomy): Eukaryota > Metazoa > Chordata > Aves > Passeriformes > Scotocercidae > Horornis > Horornis vulcanius. Next base: position 8,380 of record VZUA01052190.1, read on the forward strand.
AACCAGCAATATATTCTATCAAAGGAATTTTTGTTATCTGATTAGTGGAGGAACAAGACTTACACATAAATCATGATGACTGGAGAACTGATGGACTTGAGAAGGCATAGCTGTCAGAAGACCCACCAAAGTCTCCTGAAATGCCTTCAATCTACATTCTCCAAAAGGAAAAGCCAACAATTGGTACCCAAGACCCAGTAACACTGGTTTCTAGAAATAATTCACTGGAAGCAGTTCTTACATTCCTCCTCTCAAACCCAGATCACCTCTCAGTCAACCTATACATCAAAACAACCAACAGACAGAACATCATCAAAAATGTTCAAGTACTTTGGCTATGGTGAAGAACATCCATAAACAAGTCAGAAGTTATGCTTTGAATAAGATTCCAAAATTACATTTAAAAGCAGGGTTTGCAGAATTTTGTCTCTGGGAGATTGCCAAAGGTCAGACTAAAGGAAGAACAATGCTTTGTTTATGGGTAAATAAATCAACTGACATAGAGCCAGACAGCCTACAAGTTGAATTAACTATGAAAGCAGTAACTAATCACAGAACTATGTTTTATAAACTCCTACTGCATTTTATAAACAAAGATTTCCAACCACTAACATTCCAGTATGTTCAGTAAGAATCAAAAACAATAACACTTTACAGTGTAACAGATACCTGCAGGTCTGGGAAAATAAGACTTCCACAGTTGAGAGAAACAGTAATACAATAAATTAGCAGTATAGGACACCTGATAGCTTGCAATAGGGTAACTTGGAAATTTCACTAGATTTCTGGGAAAAAGAGCAGGGATTAATAAAGTATTTATCAAAACTACAGTATTCTGCATTTATCTTTCTTCTTACAGGTTCCCCTCATTTTACAAGGGAACAAAGCAGTGCTGACTGCACTGAAATATCCAAGACATGCAAAGATAAATCAGGCAATCACTCTGAGTTTAGCTTTAGGACTGGCTGCAGCAAGCCAAGAACTATTTTGCGCATGGATAATGCACAGTGCTGCTCCACCATGCAAATACTGAAGAATTCTCAGAAACAGGAGTTTCAGCAAGTAAGGACTGTCACACAAAACCAACACTTGGGTCCAACTGTAATTGTAGAGTTACATTATCGCACACAAAAAGGGAAAATAAGGATTGCAATTAATTTAGATGGTTTCAGTTCAACACCTAGTGGAGAACAGGCCACATGACAAAGTTCAAAACTTCATTCTCTGTGAATACGACAGGAATTCTGAAAACTGTATCGTACCATTTTCAACCTTTATCAAAAGCAAAGGCTGTTACCTTTGAAGAATTCAAACTTTCCACCTGTGGAAGATTTGCTTTGAGAGAGAATGTTTATTTCAGAAAATTCTGCTGATTTCTTCTGTTTCACACAGAGCCGTGGTAGTAAATACAGGTGGGGAGAGGACTTCTAGTCTGTCGGTTCCAGTAGACAGAGTGGCTTTCAAATAAGAACTATCCAAAACCACATTGTGAAGACTGAAGCACCTTTCAGATGAGCATACCTGAATGCCTCATGGACTGCTGAAATACTGCTGCCAGCATCCTCAGTGCCTATGCTGCCTCCCACATCACTGAAGCATGAGCTTGTTTGCCCTCCTCCCTTCCCAGCCCTTTTAGCCACCTGTTATTGACAACAATTTGCTAGAAATGCACTCAGCTAAAGTAGCAGGGAAGGATAAAACTGCCACTAGATTATTCTCTTCCCTCCAACAGAGCAGTGAATCCTGTGGGGCCACGCAACTACAGCACTCAGGAGCCCAGCCCACAGCAGGGCAGGGAAGCAGCCTGTGCTGGGTGGCCATGCAGGTTCCCTCCATCAGAGGCTGGGTTTCTAGAATCCTTCCCATCAGCTTCTGGACAACTCCACCTGCAGGTCAGTTTGGTTTTATTCTTTCATGGTTAGAGGCAGGGAACTTATATCTGCCCCCACAGTGCATCCAGCTCTTTCTGTTTCTCCTTCTACACACTTCAGTCCTGTTCTCATCCTATCTCCTCCTGAACAGCCAAAACTCTAAGAGGCTTCATTGAACAGAAACTTGTATGGAACAGGAGACAACATCATACCTAGTATCTCAGATTAGTCAATTGCAATTATTTTCATAATTTTTCTTCCCTCCTGTGGTCAGTGAATTCCCAGTTTTGGAGACACAAAAGTGGGAAATCAACACTACAATGCTCCTTGTTCTACCTTCCTTTTAACACCAAAATTAGAGGAATACTATAAGCTGTCCTCTCATTAAAAGCAACAAAAAAGCTTTATGAAAGGGTCCTATCCATTAGCACAGATGACTGATTTTTGCCATCAATGGACCTAACTGCTAAATTCAGAACTCCAAATTCTGTGTGCCCAGTAATCGCAAAACATGGGTGTACATATGTGATATAAACATACTAAATTCACGTGATTTCAGACTTAACACTGAAAGCAGTAGCTACTATTTTGCAATTTAAGACCTTTTTCCTATCAGATTACAAGTAAGGTCACAGATATGTGCTTCTATGTGTGGTATAAGATACCAATCCTGCTCCAGAAGCTTTCTTCCAGAAATGCACAGATGCTTTGCAAATAGTAAAATGTAATGTCCTTCTTAAAGCCCTTTATTTCATGTGTAGTCCCTATGTTCCTTAGAGGCTTCCTAAGATTCAAATACTTAGAACACTCAGATCAAAAACTTGTAGGAATAGCCTGAAAAGAAAGAAGATCCAGATTCTTGGGAAAACAGGCAATATCCACGGCAGCAGACTAAGTAAAGGCTTATGCTGCTTGTTATCCACTAAAATGAAACAAACTGCATGGCTTATTATTTAACTGTACACAGTCCTAATCCCTTTATATTCACTCTCCATGTAAGCACAAAACTGATAACTGAAAATTATAAATGAAAAGGATAACTTCTGCAGTAAGATCACTACGGTCCTGATTCAGCAAAGCTGCCTAAGATCCACGCATTTAAAAAGATTCATCAGTATATTAGAGAAGTCCAAAGGTAAAACTCATTAACCCACACTACTATGGGTCAATAAGGCAAAGGAGCAGACAAACCACCGGCTCTTTAGTCTAGCACTCAGTTATGTGCTCACACTAGTTTTCAAACCAAGTTCCTGCAAATATTCAAATAAAGGAAATTAATTCCAACTCATGCTTATGTGAAAGACTTCTGGGCTTTTAAAACTGATACAAGTGACACTTGAAAGCAATCAACATGTCAGGTTTTTTTTGTCAACAGTCAGCATTACAGCTGCTTAGAAGCAGTAATTCATTTTCAAATGCCAACCTGGAGCCCAATGAGAGCACGGCACCTTAAGCTCTTTCAGGAGAAATGCTGTGTGTAAGCAAGAAAGCAGCCTCTTTCTCACTTTGGATCTTCCTGACCACACCCAAAGATGCATCCAGCAGCCTGAGGAAACAACCAGACCTTACTGACACTCAAACTGCTGAAGACACAACTGAGCCAGAGAAGCAGTCCAGAAAACTTTCTTCACCATAGTGCTCAAGGAGGCATGGCAGGAGCACTCCATTCCCAAGTGATCTTGAAGGTGCCAAGACTGAAGGAAATGAGCCAACAGGGCTCCCTTTTTCTTTGATCTCCTCTAAAACTCATTTTGTAAATGCAGTCTCAAACCAAAATTCATAACACATCACAGAACTGACATGGAACATGCAACCTTGTGCACAGTGCACATGCATGCATGCATACAATCTCAAAAGGAAAAATAAATGTACAGAGTGCCAAAAAATAACTTTATATTCTACAGCAAGTGCTTCTCTAAGCATTTTCTTGATGCTGCAAAAGACTTGCCCCTAACTGATATGTAAGTAGCTTAAGCACATGTGACTTAAGTACTGGAGGCACCTAATTACTGCCAGTATTATCTCTACAGGCAGCCAAGAATCTTAACCAACATGTCAAGGCCAAGTTTACTCTGATAAGATCAGAGAAACGAACACATCCTCAGAGGCCAGATGGGGTTCAATACAAGCACAGGTGCCATTTCAAGAAGCAAGGTTTCTCCCTTTTACCAAATATCAACAACCTGTGCAAAAAACTGAGCTGACTCATCTTTGCTCTCTGGTTCAAACCAGTATCCTATTACCCAGAGAAGCCCTCAAAGAGTTAAACCTGCAGATTAAGGCTGAGTCTCTGCACTGCAGCCTTACCCAAGGACCATCAGTCTTCTGGAAGACCTGAGTACAAAGCATTCAGGTCTCATTATTCCATGTTGTATACACATGTGCCAGCCACTGATCAAAGCCAAGGCAATTTGACTTTCTCCTACCGTGGTTCACCCTCGGTTCTCTGAAGTGAAGTTTATGCACTCAACCTGCAAGACCGAATCACAACTTTCAGCACAGAGTGAAGTGCTAAGAACACACTCCTTTCTGGGACTGTGTTTATACCCACCACTGCAGCACTTGAACAAACTGCTTTAGGAAGCCCCCTCTCAGCAAGCTGGTCTTTAACAATACTATTCAAAATGCCTCCTCTTCATCTCACACTGCACTCAAACCCCAGAACAGAGCACAGGGTGAGCTGGGTAGGAAGGCCTCTAGAAAGCAGCTACTTTCAAACAAAATACTGCAAAGCCCAGGTTCATGTACTTCAGTACTGGTTTAAGTCCTGGGAATCCAAGGAGCTTACAGGAACTCCAGGGAACAGGGAGTTTTCATGGATGGCAGATTACAAATACCAACAAAAACTAGCAACAGCATGTTTTGAACCTTAACAATGCTGACAGCATAAATATAAATAGTAATCCCTGTGGCACAGAACAACCTCTGAGGCTCCCTGCTTGTTCAATACCTGTGAAACTCACCACCAGGTCTCATGACATGAGACAGATGCATAAAATATGGGGGTGTGGTGTGCAAGTACAGACAGAAAGTAGGCAACTCTTGTTTCCAAAACAGAGCAGGAAGTGGATGCCAAAGAGAAGGATATTCAAGGTCAGGTTACAGACTGAGCACCTGGAACTTCAAAGCTGATCACCTAGTTTGAACTTAATCCTCATATTCTTACAATGACATCACCCAGTGGCCAAGATTATCTGTTCCCCATTTAAAAGGCAGTAATGACAGCCTTTGTTTCCTGGCATTCAATGTACCTGCAAAGATTCGGGTTAAAAAGCTCAGTCTAGTGAGTACTACAGTTTCTGCAACACTGGTAAACCCACCACAGACTACACTAGAACAGAATTTGGACAGATGGTTTTGCTTTGTTGGACAAGAAAAGCTGAGAAGCAGTTAAACATCCTACTCTGAGTGAAGTCTAAATATATGCTCCCCCAGGCTGAAGGACAGCACTTGTTTGAGTTAGCAGTTGTGCTACCAGAATGGGTAACAAAGTTTATGCTTTGAAGCCTCCTGCTTCAGAACTAAGTCTGATTCCATGGCAACAAAGAGACAAGGGTCCACAAAAGCATCAGCACCTCAAACATGACTGATAACTGGAGTTCTGCTGCACAGTACTTTAACCTAAGAATAAAAATCAACAAAGGCTTCAGCCAGCTTAGTAGGCCTAAACAAATTGATTTTCTCAAGCTTTGCAAATAAGGCAGCCTTTCAAATAATGATTTTTATCAATTCTTGATGTATTTTATTAGCCTACTTATCTCATAAAAAAAAAGCATGAGGAAAAAGATATTAGCTGAAGCCCTGTGCAAAACAGGTTCTTTACAGCCAACTCCGCTTGATACCTAAAATTTCTTTCTAGAACAATTTATCTAAAATATATCAAATTTCAGATGATATAACTTGAAAGTAAGAGACATTACAAAGGCCTTAAGTAACTTTAAAAAAAGAACCCACCAGCAAACAGCTCAACCCCCCAAAAGTAGATTAGTCCTCTTCCTCATTCCCCACTTCCCTGGGGTATCAACATTTAGAACCTTATCATTCTTACAAAGACCACATTTAGAAACTGCTTTGGGTAGCCAATGATATCATTTCAACAAGTGGGTGACACAATGTCAGATGTTTTCATTCTATACAAAAATTAAGGAAAAGGATATTTTAAAAAAAAGTAACTGAGATTTGGAAAGATCAGAGTAGTCACACCAAGTGTTTGTGGAATATTTGTATTTTAAATTTCATACCCTTAGAATGATCAATAAAATATTCCATCACTACTAAACTACTTATGAATCCTCAGATGTCAAAGCTCTTTAATACAGGTATGGATCCTATCTATATTTGTCTATTTATGTGACCAAAAATTAAAGACCTCAGCCAAAATCACAAAAGATATCACTGGAGAAGCCACTGCTCAGAAGAAAGACATTCATAAATCCATTCACTGTAATATAGAAGGAATATTCCAAGATTTAAGATGCTTACATACACCATAAATATAATACAGAGTAGGATGCAGAGCCTTAGTCCCCGGCAATATTTGCCTATTTACTCATGAGAGAAAAAATACATTAATACTGATCTAAATTAAAACACCAAGCTATTATATCTTTACTTTTCTCCTAAGATCTTACATAATCCTTTAAAATATATTTTATAGAAACATTACCTGGCAAAGAAGTTTGTAAAAGGTCCCAGTATTTTCCGTTTACTGTCCACATCTGTCTCGTGACAAAACTGCTGCTGGTTCTGGTCATTACTGTCTCTAGAGGAATTCAGGGTAACATCCGAAAAGTGCGCCTCGTCAGTCTCAAGATTCACAATTGCACTTGAACTGCTTGTGACCACAAAGTCCAAAATGTCTTCATTGCTAACTGATAAAGTTGTTGACAGTTCTGTGCTAAGACTAGACACACTACAAACAGAGATATCATCACTTCGATTTAGAGTTTTTGAGGTTGGACTGTAAAGTTTGACAGTGTCATACCCAGTTCTTGGGAAAGTCGAGGATTTTCGCACGGCATGGTCATGCTCGGCAGTCAGCAAATGCGGAGGCACATACGGCGGCAGCGTGCACGCGCTCTGAAAAGCCCTGTCAGGCACTAGTTCAGGTTCTGATTGCTTTCTCTTCACATTCAACACACTGCAGTGAACAGGCTCTGGATTTCCTATTTCCAGAGTTGGAATACCAGAATCCACTGATTTAAGGCTATGACAATCTTCTAAAGCGCTGGACAGCAGGCCAGGTCCATACTCAGGCAATGAGATATCTCTCGGGGTCCCAGAGTTCAAGTTTTGAAGGCCCTGGATACTGCCGCCCACTCTTGCATCCAGAATTCCCACGAAGGTCAAACCATTTAAAGAGCTGGATAAATTTCCATCAGTTGTCTTGGCCCAGCTGGTAACTGGTTAAAAAGAAAGAAAAGATTACGAGTCTGCAGGAAGGCTGTGGTTTGTTCTTTACTGTTTGTTTCATAGGGTTGGGTTTTTTTCATGGTTGTTTCTTGATTTGTTTTTCTAATGCACTCAGTCCTGTTCTAATTTAGGCTTCTAATAAAAAAATATTTGTTGTTCCTTGCACATGATTACTATCCCTTCCCCCACCATGAACAACCAGGCCAATGGCAACTTAAACCAGGCAACCAACCAGGCAACTTAAATTGGGCTTCTAGAAAACGTCAAGCATGAAAAGCCTTCCACAAGCAGTTTGTGTGCCCATGTTTGCCTCTTACACGTCTCCTGAGAGTGAAATTACATACTATAAAACCTGCAGTATTTTAATGTTCCCTGTCAATATTGAGGCAAATATATGAAATTTATTTTTATACAGTCATAAATTCATTGATGTCAGAGGGCTACAAAACTTGTTTCCATACACTTTGACCAGATTCAGAAGAGTTCACTTAAACAGAATTTCTCAGCATTGTTCTGGAAACCATAAAACCAATAATAAATTGTCACAGAAGAGAATGCATAATGTATCACTTTGCATTAAGCAAGAGATGCAAAATCTGAACAGCTATAAAGATATTCATATAGTCAATGTTTTGACAATACACACGATGTACTTCATCAGTGCACATCCAGTAACAATGACACTTGCAAACACATTGTATTTACTGCACTCAAGGACTGTGATCCTTCATCTTTGCAATATCCATCTATGCTGTCCCCCCAGGGGCTGCCAGCAGGTCAGTTAATCCAGTCAGCGCCCCACTTCCAGTCTGAACCTAAATGACCTGCAAAGCAAGGGCTGTCAAATAGGAGCTACAGGTTGGATGCACGGAGCTCAATGGCAACTTTCATACACCTGGTACACCATCAGGAATACTGCCCTGGCTGCCAGAACTGCTACTGACCCTTTAAACACTACACAATCATTAATCTGACATTACACAGATCTTCTCTTTCCACATAAGTACTTAAATTGTCTACAGCTCTTCTGAAGTTTGCAATATAATTACTCTGCAGCAGTTGGCAGAACAAATATGCACATATTGCTTCAGTTTCTTCTCTCTGAAACACTCTGGGATAAGTGTGAATGAGTGAACACTCCTTCCATCTTGCAAACAGACTGCCTTCTAGATAGATTTTTCTTCTGTTCCTGAAGCCTGGTCTCCTGCTTCTGGACTCCTATTCTCTCTCAAGTAGAGCACTTAATTAAAGGTGCCAGCTGTTCTCTAGAAGGTCCTCCCCACATTCTATTTTAAAAAAGAAATACACACATACCCCAAAAGAAAACCCAAACTCCTCAATTTCAAATGTCAATGAAAACTGTTATCTCACAGCAGCTCTAAACCCCTGGTTATGTCACTTGAGCCCTGCCAAAAAACAGGGCTTGACACTCAGTCCATTCTTAGATCTGAGAGCATCAATACAGTTTGGCATTGTGATACCAACAGGTATCAAGTGAGAGAAAACTCATTTCGAACATATCTCACTAGTCCAAACAGAAATTTTTTCCCACAAGTTATCAATCATGTGGAAACTTCAGGAATCCAACTGTACTTTGTATGCTACACTAAATCTTTAACTTACTACCCAAATGGTATTTGCTATCAGACATGAAACTCCAGTTCAATCCACTCTTAAGCACAGACAAAAGTCAAGGAGAAATAACCCTGGATATTTCATCTTTTAGACATCTTCAGAACTTTTGAACAGCCAACTATATGCTACCCATCCAAATCAATCAATACACCAATTGCCTAATCCTCTACCTAAGCAAGGTTTCAAGTGTATTGTTTTGATTAAAAAGCTTGTGAAGATGTGTGAACTCTTTTCTTAAAGAGTTGCTATAGCAACTTTTTTTCATATTACCATGGCTTGAAAAGTTTACATCCCCTGCAATAAAAGTGATGTCTTGAAATAGCTGGCACACCAACTGTGTACATTATGAATTCTCTGTTCACTAAATTAAAATTGCCAGGGCCAGCAAAAAAAGAACAACCCTAAACAGCAATCCTTGAATGCAGGCAACAAACTACACTCAAGAAGCCAACAGTGATAGTTCAAGTAATAAGACATAACATCTAGCACCATATATAATTACTGTTGTATATACTGGAATCTCCTGTTCTCAGACCTTCTTACTGAATTCACTTGTTTTTCTAACATAAGTTTGACTGTTTTCTCCTCTATGTTCACATTTATTCCTTCATATACATTACGTTGCTCTTCAAATCCACAGCCCACCCAGCCCCAATGTTACTCGAAAGCATATATATATATGTACATACACACTTCAGAACAGTGTAACCAAGGGATTTGACTTATAAGAATTCAAACTTATAAATGCATCTAGAAAGTGCAGTTCAGAAAACAAAACACAGAAATGGAACCTGTCAGGAATAGCTTTGATGATGTTTGGGTAAACAGTACAAGCATGTTCCCATAATGAATTCCTCCCATGACTGCCTTTACTTCTGCTCAATGATTTTCCCAAGAAGCAGCCAGCCCTTAGCTTAATTGCATTGCTCTTCTCAACCAAGCTTACAAATGGTAAGCATTCATTCAAGTGACCTTGGCAGAGGCAGTAGCTACAGCAGCTCAAGAGGCCAAATACTGTAAACAAAAGAAATAAAAAAAAATTTAAAAAAAAATAAAAAAAAATTCCATGCTGGGTACTGAATCTATTTTAACTTGACTTGGTATTTTTTCAAGCAATAAATTTAACAGGAAGAGATCTTTAAACAGGCAACAAGGAAATGCAGAAGTATACAACACTACAGCTTGCTGGAGCAAATTATGCAACAGCAAGCTACAAAGGTTTTACACAGTTCAGCGAAACTGTGGGAGGCTTTGAAGTGTACCCATCAAGGGCTTTAAATGAAAACTTGAGATGCAATCAACTGTCAAGAACACACATGGGAACTCTTTTATTCATTATGAGTTAAGTTGTTGTAGGATTGTTTTTAAGGATGGAGTGATATTTATAATCTGTTTTAGCTGCCTCACTGGTAAGAGCAAAATCTGTCAATTGATGTCAAATATTCTGTCATGTACTCCAATGCTAACTTCTTTCTATAAAGCATTTATTAACATGACTATGTTGAAACATTATCATCTCTGTACAATAAACTACTGAGAAATAGTATGCAATTTTGCACAAGATTCATAATCCCCATTGTTTATTTAGATACAATACAATCTAAATAAAATCAATATTTGTAAAGTCTTAACATCCTCTGTCTTATAGAGAACATGATCTTCTAAGGGGGAATATCCCACAAGAAATAACAAGGAAAAGGGAGTTAGGACAATACAGCCACAATCACAAGTGGCAATGAGAGAGCAGGGAGATGTTATTTACTCGTTAACACTTCCAACTTAAGTGCTAAGAAGCACTGGGTAAAGACAGTTTTGTAGCCAGGTTCAAAATTAACATCAGGACACAACTATTCACACAAAGGGCAGTTAACCTGAGCAACTCTGTCACAGAGCACAGTGGATGCCAGAAATCTACATGTAAACTTGGGAATAAAAAAATCACTGATGATTCCTAAACAAAAAGAAACTGAGAAAGGCAAGTATCAGAACTTCATGAAAACATCAACATACATTAGTTCTCCTTTCAGACCCTCTCCTGGGTAAATATTTTCCTGACAGGTAGAGTTTTGATCAGTCTCAGTAGGGCTGTCCATGTGGCCTCACATTCCCCAAATTCTGATCACAGCATGCAAGAAGGCATGTTCTGACAATAACCAGAGGCTTTCAAACAGATTTGGGCTTTGCATATCACTCAACCATACAGAGGGAACAAGTAATATTTGATTATAATTTCTAAGATCTACAATAAAATGGCTTTTTAACCCAGTTTGATATAAAAGCTAAAGATAACAGCAAACCATTAGAGTAAAACAAAACCAAAAAGACGCCAACTCAAGGCCCATTATTCCAAGTTTGCTGGGAGTTATGATGCAATTTACACAATCAACAAGAGTAAGACAACAATTTGCAGAATAGGCTTTATATTTTCTTGCCTCACAGGGATGAGGAGAGGAATGATGGCATATAAGCTCAGTTCTCAAAGAGTTAACACCACACATTATCTCTTCAACGCTTAATTCTGTCACTATTTTTTCTCAAGTTTTTAGGAACAAGAAATTTCTTCAGTTACAAAGTTGCAACATGTTTTTTCTTCTTAAAGGATTATAGTCTCCATGCGTTTAACAATATTTTTGTTGCATGTACCAAGAAACACGTTGTTATCAAGGGCAGCTTTGGGGGCACAAGAGCATCAAACTCAGTTTGGTTTATTAAAGATTTCTTGTTTCCATTTGTTTAAGTGCACGTTATAACAGCCACAGCACTGCCAGCAGTGAAGAACTCCTGAAGCTACAAAAAGTCTGCTTTTACACTAAACATGAGCTACCTATGTAAGTACTGCCGAAACTTCACCGGCAAAAAGAAAAGAAACTAGTGGGGTTTGTTTGGATTTATTCTTTTTAAATTAAGATGACTGTTATCTAACACTCAGCTGGTGATCTTTTAGAAGCGTGAGCTTTACAAATCTGGCTTCTGAGCAGAGTGCTCAGAGAGTAATCATAAGTAAGCCATTCACCGCTTTTCGACTGTTTTTGCTCCGTGAAGCAGGCGATACAAACAAGTTATAGCGCTCTGCTAAAGCCTCTGCTCTAGAAGTGCTTTACAGGGCTTTTACGGTCCCCACACCATTATTACTGAAAACACTGTGACCCAGAATTAGGAGCAACGTCAGGAGAACTTCAGCTACTGTGCGATGTAGTTTTGTTTGGTCTTTGGGAATTGCCTGGGAGAATTCAACTAGAGAGACGAAGGTTCCTTCTTTCTTACGGGCTGAACCCGACTCGCTCTGCGAGGGTTTCCGAGCTAGCGGCCTTCGGTTACAAAACAACCCACAGAAACTGAAACAACCAAAAAAAAAAAAAGCCCCAAAAAACCAAAACAACAACCTCCCCACCACCCCCCCTCAAAAAACAAACAAACAAACAAACAAACAAACAAACAAAAAACCAAACCAAAAAAAATCAAAAACATACTCAAGAGCTACAACTAAAGCCTTGATGAAGCAGCGTTCACTCTTCTCTGCGGTCTTTAACCCACTCGGTGAACACTCCGAAGGCTCAGCCCACCTGCTCCTCTTAACTTTTTAACGCGGCCACGACTGGGCAAGTCAGTAGCCGCGGCCAGCGCGGCCCCTCGGGGCTGAGGCGGGTCCCGCCTGCCTCGGGCTCTGCCCCTCAAACCAACAGGTACCACCAACACCCCCAGCCCTGGCAGGGCTGCGCCGCCGCCCGAGCAGGAAAAGCCCCGAGGAGCCCGGACACCTCACCGGGGTAGCGCTGCCCTCCGTCGCTCTCGTCACGCTGGGCCATGCCCGACCCGCCCCACAGCCGCTGCTGAGGGACTAGGAGGCGGCCGGCGGCTGCGGCGGGCGGTCCATGTCGCTGCTCTCCGGTCCCCGCGGAACACCGCCGTGTTCAGCGCGGCTGAGGCGGAGCAGCCGCCCCCCGCCGGGCGCCCCCCCGGCGTGGCGTGGGGCCTCCCATGGCGCCGGCGGCGCACACCTGGCTGCCGGACAGGTGCTGGACTCCTCCGGCAATGCTCCAGCCCCCGCAGCTCGGACTCCTCCCGGCCCGCCCCCGCTGCCCCTGCCCGGCGCGCCGGGGGAAGCACCGCCCGTCGGGGAAGGGAACGCCTGCGCGGAGGGGGGCGAGGGGCGGCCGCCGCCGGGCGCCATTTTGAATCGCTTCAGCGCCCGCGGAGGGGCCGGTGGGCAGTGGTGTCGTTTTTGCCCAGCAGCGGAGGCGCCCCGGGAGCGGGGCTGTGGCCTGGTTCGAGGGGCTGGTTCTGAGGGAAGCGGGGCTGTGGCTGAGGGCGCTGGTTCCGAGGAGCCCCTGAACGGAGGGAAGCGGGGCTGTGGCTGAGGGCGCTGGTTCCGAGGAGCCCCGCGCTCGGCGGGAGCCGCTCTTTGGCTGCCGGGCGCTGCAGCCCGACCCTCGTTACTGCCGGCGCCGGCGAGCGGCCTTGGCCGTCCCGGGGGAGCAGGTGGGCGGGCGGGCTGCGCTCGTGTTGCTGCCTACGTTTAGGAGGAAAACAAAATTCAGTGGGTTTACAAGTGTGGGTTACGGAACACGTGGAAACATCTTGTGGAGGTGTGTCCTTAGCTGTATGGAGCTTTGGCATTACGCTCTGTAATGCCAAAAGAGGAGGCTCTAGGGTGGTAATTGAGAATTTTTTATGTTTTATCTTTCCATTCTCTTCACCTTCCGTCTCAAAGTGCGCCCTTTTGCCGTTCACATGGTGGAGCTGTGCACGCCCTGCTCTACCCCCACACTGAAATTCCGAGCAGTCACCGCCTGACAGGAGCAGAGCTGTCGTGTTTCCTTATAATCTGTGAAACTCGGCACTTTTTTCTTTTTTTTTTTTTTTTTCCTCCTTCAAAGGTCATATGTTTCGCACCTAGAGTCGGTGACCATGTCTGTACGGTAGTAAGATAAAACTGTCCCCCATCTGAACCGAGGATATAAGCACTCTTGTCACCTCACACCTCTCATGTCTACACTGAAGCTGGAAGTGTGAGGGCAGCAAACGCAGAAATATCTGAACTTGTGTTGGTGTCACTGGTTCACTATCGAGCAGTGCAAACCCATGATTATTCAAGTTTTGATACAGGCAAGTTACACTTGAATGAACTGTGAGAGGCTGAGGTAAACCTGTACAGAAGTACTTGCCACCATGACCCTTTTGAAACCAATTCTATACTAGAAAGAATTAGATCATTATGAAGCTGCTCTGAAAATCTACCATCAATCAAAAATTATATCTCTGCAGATAGTTTGTTTTTATGACTGGATCAGTCTTTAGTCTGCTGTATTTCTAAGATGGGTATCAAAATAAAATGATTTAAGACTGGCACTAATTTCTTGTATTTTCTTTTGAAAATGACTACTATCTCTCTAACAGACCTTCCATATTAAATGTAAATAAATAAAGTTAATTAAAAACAAACCAATTTTGAGGCACTATCAACTTGTTTATATGCAAAAGATTTTTGGAGTATAAACTGTCACTAATTCCTTTTTCTGTATTAAATTTTTTTCTTCTGTTTTTGAGAGTGGGAATCAATTCTTTTATTGGAACAACCAGAAGAGAGTATTGTCATTGTACCTAGATCAGTTGTTTGGTTCCCAGGGTAAATAACAGAATGGAAACAGTAGAAATTCTGTAATTCTGCCAAGTGCCTGCACAGGAAATGATACTCCCAGCTTAATATAATTTAGACTGAAGAAACTATTAGAAAAACCTGCTGCAGAAAATCTTTCAGCAGTAGCAGAGCATATTGAAAGTCTCAGAAACTGCAGCCTAGTCAAAAAACACCCCTCTATTGCACATGAATGGCTGTGTAACTCATAGGAAGGGGGAAGTAGCGTTTGTGGTTGTCCTGAGCTATAACCACAAGGTGTTCTGCATTAGCAGTTGGTATCAGTCCCTTCATGCCCCCTCCATCCCAGATACAGTAAATTTCTGTCTGCAAATGTGTATTACTCCTCTGTATGGGGAAAAGATGAAGGGCTCACATTGTGGCTAAGTACAGTGTCACACCCCTAGCTCTGCTGAAGTGTGGCACGTGCTAATTACTAAAAGGAAACAGAGCAGGTACTGCCAGGTACAGGAAGTATAAAAGCATAACTCAGTGCAAAGGGGACCTTTAGCACCTTTCTTTTGCAGTAGCTGTGCAAAACTTAAAGTCCACACAGAAGGGCACACAGAAATCAAGTCTTCCTGTTTAAACATGAGGGTTGTAAGTGCATCCTCAGAAGTTTGATAAGTTAATTGTGGCGCTTAATCAGCTTGGTTATTATCAGTCTTCTGCTACTGATGCAGGGTCAAGTAAACCTGTAGAACACTTAAATTCATAAAATTCTTGGGCTAAAATCATGTTTTGTTCAAGAGTATCTTGCCTGCGGCTGTTCTATAGAAATGAAATGTTACCTAGAGCAGCCTCAAACTGGCAATTGATGTTCACCTAGTGGGGAAGAAAAAACAAAAAACAAACTTCTACATGTCTAATAATAGACTGGTGCTAGAGAATTCAATTTTTTTAAAAACATTCTGTTCAAAAGCTCTGTCATATAGACTCATATTCATGCCAGCAGAGCTTGATATCCCAGTTTTATGGTTATTCTGCAAGAAAGCATGAAGAGTTTGTGCTCTGTTCTGTCTCAGAGATTGTTCCAAAATACACTACGTATGTTAAAAGTACACCAAATACCAGATCTTCCTCTGTTTCATCAGAGTCAAGGAACAGAAATGCAAGTTTCTGTCATACTTCTTATGCCTCTAGATGTGGGAAAGCATTCCCTGCTTAGGCTCTCAGTTCTGTTTTGAAGCTTCAGCAATTTTGTAATTGATACAACTTCAAATTTATTTTTTATGAGCTAGATGAGAACATCTAGATTGAATTTTCATTCATCACAAGCCAAGTGTGATGCAAGCAGCTTTCAGAGCCTGCCAAACTGAGTTTCATTTGAATCTGCTGTGCAGCTCTTGAACGCCAGTAATTCCTGTCATAAGCTAGAGGATGTTTTAAATTTTTTTTCTTTTGTTAACCGAAGATTAGCATGTTGTGAAGGTACAACAGTTGTGCATCATTGAATGTGAGCTGATCAACAGCTCCTGCCTCCACTTGCCATCACTGTGATTTAAGGCAGTTCTAGCTCACCCAAGCCAGAGTGCAAGGGTACAGAGTGTGGCAGCGCTGGATACTGAGTTATTATCCATCATACCACAAGACACGGAAGCTCTTTCTTGAAAGCAAATATTAGCACAGACAGGAGACATTGCTCCTTTTCCTCCTTGCTTTACAGAATTACCTGTAGGCACAGTGAAATAACTCGTGCATGTTATATGGCACAAGAAAAGGGAACAATGAATAAATTCAGGTTTCTATGGACTCGTAGCCATGAAAAAGTAATAATTCAATACCTTGGAAGCAAATGGTGATGCTTTTGAGAAACGAATATTATGCTCTTTACTTCAGATTCATCAGAAATTAATTTTGTTCACACAAAACTGTTTTTGCCTGTATTTGATAGCACTCCATTTTCAGCATGGCCACCATCTGCATGGGCATCCCTACTAGAGGTGGACTATCTGTACACCACACCATTTTAATAGGTTTGGGATGAATCAGGAACAGCTGAAGAATGTGCCTTTTGGGTATCCCAAAAGGCTGCCTCTTCCTATAGAAACTGAGACCTGACAAATGATGAGGAAGCTTCGTCTACAGCTACCATCACTGTTAACCCTTCTGTTAACACTGGGTAAGAATAAACTGAGATGGTCCCCTCCAAGAGATGGCAAGAAAATGAAGAGCAGGAAAGGCAGGGGAAGAGCGTGTGAGACTTTCCAGCATGTTTGAACTGATACTACTGAAANGCAAGAAAATGAAGAGCAGGAAAGGCGGGGAAGAGCGTGTGAGACTTTCCAGCGTGTTTGAACTGATACTACTGAAACACGATGCGTGACAGGATTGTTTCTATCACTGTCTATAAGCTGTTTAGGAAAGACAACATGAGTAATAAGGTGTGAAGGAGTAAAACTATATCAACTAAAAATATTACTCTTTGTATAATATCTCAGAATTGCAGAATCCTGAGCGCTTATAAATAATTGCTAACAAAGCCTCCATGGTACTTCTGTTCCAGATCTTCACTCATTACTAAATCATGCCAGAGAAGGAAACATGGTTGTTATTATGCACAGCTGCATAATGAAAAGCTGGTGTTCTATAACAGATTTATTCTCGTAAGTAAGCAGAATTTAAATTACATTTCCAAAATAAAACAGATCTATTCTGTAGTAGGTGCCAACATGGCAACATCTATTGGAACTCAAGACGAAAAAAAGAAGTACTGGACTAATAATCAATTNCTAATAATCAATTGTTGTCTAGACCTAGTAAGGATGAATGAAACTAAGTAACATTCAGTTTTGGCAGGTAACATCCCATTATTATGTTTCCATGGATCTGCAGTGCTTCAAAGAATTTAATATTTTTGTACTGAATAAAATTACAGGGAAAATGGTGGAAAAAGATTTAAAACCCATGAATGACAACTTAGACT
>VZUA01052194.1:0-16674 GCA_013401035.1 Horornis vulcanius
TTTGTTTTGTTTTGTTTTTACCCTGGCACTAAACAACAACACTGAATGCCAAGGGAAAAAGTTGGTCCTGACCTAGGAAGATCTTTCTTAGAATGGCCCCTAATGAGCACCTCCATTAATCACACCCAAGAGCCACTCCTGCTCTCTTCAGTCTTGTGAAATTGGGAAGTTGGGGGTGGCCCTGGCATTTGACTTGGGCTTTTGCTTTGTGCAGGTGGTTACAGCTGACACTCTCTTGCCTGACACTCTGCACCCTCGCCACCACAGCCCCTCATGTGCATGTGCCCTGCCCAGGTGGGAGAACTCAGGTCAAAAGAAACGCACAGAGCCAAGATCTGTCATGGAGGAAACACACAGGAACTGAGATCTGTCATGGAGGCTTCCACCAGAGCTGTCTGCTGGTGTGTGTTCAGAGCCATGGATGACCCCAGTGTTCTCTGAATAGAGGGACCAGGCTGGGGGTGCAGCAATCTAACAAAGAGCAGAGAAGGCAGGAGCAGGCTTGCCTTAAGTGAAAATGCTGAAAGGGAGAGTTTGTTTTGCTGTATTGGTAAGAATTTCCCCATTCATGGGTTCATCTCTCTTGGCCTTCTAATCTCCCCTCTCCAGACTTCCTGACACTTAATCTGGGCACCTCTTCAGCTCAGACTCACCATGTGCTGCCTGGCCTCCCGGTCAATCAAGCTGGCCTTCCCTGACGTGGTCTTGTAGTTCTCGAGGTCCTGCTGTATCTCCATGTGCTCAGGGTTTGCCATGAAGAAGGTGTGAGCTGCATTTGCTGCCTCCTCCAGCTTGTTCAGCTGTAACAAGGTGAGAAAGACCGAGTGAGACTGGTGATGTAAGAAGGTGAACACAGCAGTTTATGCTGCTTTCTCTGACATCCTTTTGACACCATTGGATTGGGAAATGATGGGATAATCAATGAAAACCTGAATCAGAGGCTAAAGAAAAATGCTAATTGAGAGGAAAGCCCAATATAAGTGAAATGGAAAGAGCTGGAGTTCCTGAGAGCCAGACAAGTCACTGCAACATGATCTGTTGGTGATGGGATCCAGCCTGTTTCCAGCAGCACATCCTCTTAACTCAGCTACTCCAACCCCTGCACAGTCCCAGGTGGAAAGATGCTCTCCTGAGATATGAGATGGAGAGAGGAGGGGAAAGCAGCTGCAAAGACTGCTCTCTCTACAAGCCTTGAAGGCTGAGCTATGTCCAGGCTGAGAGCTTCTGCTTGGAGATGGGAACTGAGGACCATTTATTAAGCTCAGCTGTGTATAGCTGCAAAACCCAGACTCTGCTGATGGTGGCAGAGGTATAAAGAGAAGTTTATTTTGATATACCAAGTTATTTTGGGTATAGAAATACAGGACTGAGACCAGACATCAGTTTCACCCTGGAGAAAGCCTCACAAACAAATAGAACTGTTAGGGGCTAAACATATCCATGGCAACTGCTGGGAGCAGGACAGATGTTCAGGTGAAACCTCTGCACCAGCTAGCAAGAGAGAAGTCACCAAAATACTTGCTTCAAAAGAAAGCCAACACCACTGAGAACCAGCAAACTGCAGTCAGGTCCCTGGGACACATCAGCAGTCTGACCCAAACCTGTCAGCCAGGGCCAGGCTAATGCTAGCCCAGGCTAGGCTGTGTCCAAGTGTTCTCCTTGGCAGCAAAACCCACCCCAAGCCCTGTGCCACTGCTGCAAGGCTGCTCCTGAGGCGCCAGAGCCAGCAAGCTCAGGCACATCCATGTGACATGGTACAGCAGCTCACCTGCACAGGCCCCCAGCAGACAAACCCTGCCAGCAGAATGAGAACACAGACCTGCAGGGAAGCGTGAGCTGCACGTCCTGCCATCCTGCAGCAGGGCAGACAGGCTCCAGGGCAGAGCCAGCCCAAGGAGCACACAGCAATATCCCCAAAGGGAAGGTGAAAGCCATGGCACCACAGCCCGCTCCCCAGGTCTGCACACCAAAGCACAGCTGTGCTGCAGTGCCCACAGAAATGCAAAAAATTTGCCTTGTGTAAACTTCAGAAGTTTTTAGGGATTATCTCTGTACTGACAACATGTGCAGGGAAGCCAGATTTTACTGCAAAAACAACATCTATTCCAGTCTTTCATTTGGAGTTTTCCAAAGGACACCACTCTCCATAATAATCCCTTGGCTTTCCAGCAGGCATGAAAAATGACTATAAGAAATTTTTAACTGGGACAGCACATAAAAAAACAAAACCCCTTCAGAGCAGAAGTTGGTGTTTTTTTGTTTGTTTTTTTAAACAGAGACATTCCTATTCAGAAACATACATTCCATTTTGAAATAGATCATTTCAACATAGTCCCACTCTGGAAAAGTTCATTGCAGCTGGACACCATTGGATGTGGGATAAAGGACTGACCAGAGCATCTCACAAAAGGGAATTTTCAGGTCCTGCTGAGTGTCTGTGGGAATGCCACAGCAGCTGATAATTAGAGACAGTCAAGATGGAACAAGAGGTTTGTTGGAGATGTGAGCTGCTGACCTGATTCAGAGGACTGCTAAGAAGCCACTCTTTGAGGTTCCTGGGGAAATTGCATTCTTCCACACCACAGAATTCTGTTCACAAAGAGCATTCTACCTGTGCAGATTTAAAAGGGACGAAAGACCTCTCAGAAGGGAAAGTGGCCCCTCAAGACACAACCTGCAAAAGTCTGCTGTGGGATGTTATTTTTCCTCTTGGTTCTAGATCCTTTTCAGGAAGCTGTCAAAAACTATCAGAGGTCCCAGGACGGGCTTAGTTCTTCTGGATAACATCCACCCCTGTGAAAGAGGGTTTCTAGACAACAGAAAATCCCTTTCAAACAAGGCTTACACTGAGTCTAGTCCTGCTGGCTCTACACAGCAGATATGACCTTTGGAGTTTGCTAAGTGGACTCAAAGCAGAACATTTCAACTCAACACTTTTCAATTTATCATGTTCCATATTTGCCTTAGAAACATTCAAGTAACACAAAGAAGCCAACAGCTGCTAAGTTTGGGGGAGCTTTTAAGTGGATGAGTGTATATAAAAGCAAAATTCCTAACTGGTAAGACACATTCAGAGTCTAGCTCTGACATTAGTTATAAAACACTCCGGGGAAACTTTTGCCAAAACACTCTGAATTCACAAGGACCAGGATATTTTGGTGCTTAAAGGTCTGGGCTGGGACTCAGGACACCTGGACTCAGTTCCTGGCCCTGTCACAATCTCACTGTGCAGCCATTGGAAAAAAAAAATTGTTTTCTTTGTGCCTGATTTTCCATTGTTTTTAACTAATAACAATAAAATAAAAGCATTTCTCCCGCAGAGTAGTAATTATGTTTATTTGGATGGCATGCAACTTGGGGGCAATAAGCATGTGTGAGCACATAACACAAGGAGATTTTGATCTTTGCACAACAACTGCTGAATGAAAATCAGCAAGGAAAAAATGACAAATGTAGACTCACAACCTCAGTATGTGCTCTAAGGTCTGCTTGCTCACCCCACTGGAATGAGATCGCTGGACCATTGCTGCAGCTTTGCACCAAGCCCTGTGTATTTCAGCCAGAGAAGACACAAAAAATCAGAGTATCAGCACTGACACAGCACTGGGAACATCCTGCCCTGTTCATTTTGATCTTAACATATAACATTTAGAGCCAACAAGGGGAAAACATAACATGTAAGTGCTGTTGGGTTCTGATGCTGGAAGATGTTTATTTTCCTCAGTGAGATTCAGGAGTGGTTCATTTCGCAGAAAAACAGGAAAAGGAATTTTTAAGCAGCAGAAGCTCAGATGAAAGAATTTCAGCAAACTGCAAATGTTCAGTTTCACTCAATCTGGGACAGTGCTGGCCTAGGCTTCAGTGGGATTGTGGCTTCAGTGGGATTGTGGCTTTCAGCCTGCAGAGGTGGCTTGGATTAGGATTGCTGCTGTAACTGGAGCGTTGTGCAGGAACAAACACAGGCTGGAGAAAGGACCTTGAGTGAGCATCTTGATCATCACTAGACAACTGAACCCAATTCTCACTGATAACCATTGAGAAAATCCTTTATGGAGCCTTCATGGGCTGCATGTTGACACATATTGCTAAACAGACCTTTACAATTCATTGTCATTCTGGTACCTGTCAAGATGTTTAAGCCAGCAAACCCCATGCTGAGCAACCTGATTTGTACCTGTGATGCCACAGTCACCAAGCTGCTGGGCTTAGGAAACAAGCTCTCACTGAAACATATCTAACTTGCTGCTTGATTTTACCCCCACTTTGGCTGCTGGGTCCCATAAAGAGAAACACAGAGGATTCTCTGAGAGATTCACCTCATCACTAGGTATTCCAACTAACGCCTCAGGCTGGCTCAGCCCCATGTGTAGGCACATGCTCTGAATTCACACTTGCCTTCACTACTTGCAGACAAATGAACTCTGACCAAAGCCCCTCTCGTGCCAGATGCTCAGCAAGCTGGCACAAACTGCTGTCCCCTTCCCTAGGGAAAAGGCCTCACAGCAGCACCATGGCTTCAGCTACAATGACCCAAAACTTGCAGTCCTTTAAGTTTGCTCTCTGGAGCTTGGCAATGGGGATAAGGAAATGGAACAGGCAGGGTGCCAGGTCTGTGAGACAAGCAGTGCACAGCTTTACAGTCGGCTCATGCAGCCAGGGCTGCCCTCCCACCACCACCCTGCTTGTGCTGAACACTGACACACTGCACCTTACGTGGGGAATCTGTAGCTAGAGGAGCTACAGGCATGCAGCTGCTTACAGCTCACCCTGAGGTTTTCATAGCAAAAAAAAAAAAAGATGGAAGAGGGGCAAAAGCCAGAGGATTCTAGAGAGAATGTAGCTAAAGCAATACAGATTCTGACTGCCTGAGATAAGAGGTCACAGGTAGGATATAGCCAGGACCTCTGATTATTTTTCATGAGTTCCCATTGCATTGAACTTAATATCAGATACTGGCAGCTGTCAGGCATTCTATGCCAGACTGTCCTAATCCAGCCTGCTTCTGTATTAAGGTTTCTTCATCACATAAAATATAGTTTCAACTAAATTTTTTTTTTTTTGAGGGGAACAGAAGATTTATGTACTGGAAAATATGTCAGATCTCTCATCATTTCTTGCCATGCTAGGACTGGACCTACCTGCACATAACCTCAGTTAATTGCAGAGGTATGAACTTGGCATGGAGCTTGTGATGAAAAATTTCAAATCATTCACATAATGACACCAAAGTCTCCAACCTCGCAGACAATCCCTGGTTTGCTGAACAGATAATGTTTTTCTAAACTTTTCCACAGCTCCACTGCTGCTGTGTTGTATTGAAGGCTTAGTGCACTGGGGTCTACAGGGGAAGGAGGCTCTGCAGCCTGCAAGCACAACAAGGGAAATAAAAGGTTCAGTGTCATGAAGGATTAATCTCGTTGTGTCTGTGCAGAGCTTACTGCCCAGGCGAGTAGGAGCAAGGAGCGGTGAGATGGCTATAAATAGCATCTGACCTTGTCTCAACTATTTCATTATTGCAAATAAGAAGGAAGAAATTCTCCAGAGAAATTAATCAGGAAATATTCCCTCTGCTGATGGGTCACACATTTGCAGAATGATGCCTGAGCTGTTTGCAGCCCACTATGGCACCAACTGGCCCCACAGAACCACCAAAATCAGAGAGCAAGAAAAGCACACAGCAGGAAAGGACTTTAATCAAGTGCAGGGAACAGGTACCAAGAGCCAAAGGTGTGAGGCCATCTCTAAATTCAGTACCACACCATCCCCTGCTCTCCAAACCTTTCACCAGTTTCTTGTTTTCCAACTCAAGATAAACAGGGCTGCCTCGAATCCCTGCTACTGCTGTGATAATAATTGCTGTGAGAGCAATAATGATGCATCCCTGGAGGCTCCACATGTATCTTTTCAGAGTTTTTTTCATTTTCAAATTAAAGACAACCTCCGGCCTGCTTTGGACAGTTCCTCTTAGACAACCCCAGCTTGTGTGCTGCTGCATACCAATCACTCTGGTAGACTCAAATCCAAAACAGAACAAATTTGTAGAATTGGCACAGAGAAAATCTCTCATGAGAGAGGAAATTTAGAAACAGCCTGGGTTTTTTTTTGGTATTCCAACAAGCAATTTTCAGGACACAAACATATAGGTGCGTGGTCAAATGAGCCGACTAGATGATGAATTAAGTCCCCAGAAAGTTGGAGATACCTGGAAATCTTAAATTAAACACCACTCCAATATTCTTCATGGAAAAAAAATCTTACAATTCATGAGGATGGAAATCAGATTTCTTAACGAGTCTCTCACTTGAGCCACGCTGGCATTATTTTATGTGTGCATGAGTCCATGCTGAGCAGACTGACTGGATAACCCTGTCTGAAAGGGCCATTTGGCATTGAGAAAGCAAATTAGATTGACCCTTACATTCTCCCTTCCTTCCCTCTCTGACATGCTCTTCTTGAACTGTTCCCAGGCATGTAAGAATGAAGATTTCCACACGTTTTCTGGCTGTGCATTACATGCCTCAATGCACCCTTGTGTAACAAATCCTGCACAAGGAGCAAGGCATTAACTCACAGCAAAACCACTTCCCAGCAGGAAGGACCCTTCCCATATAAATCTCCAAAACACTGAAGCATTGCAGGATTCATGTGCAGAGCAAACAGCAGGAAATGTGTTTGTGTTTACTGAACCTTCCATCTGACTGATTGTGAAATACACCCTCAGCCACATTTTGTCCTGTGTGGACACTCAGTTCTGCCTAGCAAACTCTGAGGGCAGGTAAGTTGTGTGTGAAACAGTGTTTTCAATGAGGAAAAAGTGGGATGTATTCAGCCCTTGGGAATCTGTGCAGATGGTTACTCATGAAGCTCCTACACACCAGAGTTTTCCTTGGCCAGATAATTAACCAGTGCCCTTGCTGATGAGTAGCATGGGAGAAGCAATACACTCACACCCTAATGGCAACAAGCAGGTACTTTTGATACTTTTGATACTAAAAGGAGGACAGTATAAAACCAGCCAGGCTTTCTACAGCAGATTTTTTTTCTTGCATGTCCTTCCTCCTGTTGTTATAACATCCCTGTGGCAGCCTGAGTTGTTGCTCACCTGGAAAAGTAGCAAAGATTAGCCCAGGCATTTTAAGCTAATGAAATGGAGCAGCTGGGAACAAGCAGGATGTGACTATCCTCTCCCCAGGGACCACCAGCACTCCTGGAGGCCACTGCCTGTTAGACAAATAATGAGCTTGCATCTGATAAAATGACTGATGACTGAGAGGCAGGCAGTTCTCAAAGTCATGGAAGAAGAAAGGTGAATCTTAATGAACACCTTGGCAAGGAGTGAGGGAGGCCTTTGCTATCAAGGGAGGAGGGTCTCATGCTTTTAGGGGAAAAACCAGAACAAAACAAACTTTGCAGGCAGTTAAAAGCAGCTTTGGAGTTTAGATGTGAATTTTCACCAGCATCCTGCCTCCCTGGACGTTGCAGCTGATCAAGCTGCACTGATTGATAACTGGGTCAGACTCCTAACCCAGCAGTCTCCACACTGGTATCTTTATGGAAGTAATTACTAAAACACTTAAGAAAAACACAACAGAAAAATCTGAGACAAGCAGAAAAATTCTTACAGCAGAAACTTTTCTCCCTTTCTAAAGTTTAGCAATGGCTCAGCACCTCTTAGAAGAGTCAGACATGATGAGCTGTTGAATGCCCTTTGGGAGCCAAAGTTTCCTGTGCAGATGCATATGCTTGTCTGCTGCTACTTAACAACATCCAAACAGCTACGTGTGTCCCTAGAACACGCCCTTCTCAGGAGACACATGGTTTTCCACCACCATCCCAGAGCCAGGAAGCCACAGTGACCTGGTGATAAATGATACTTGGTTTTTGCAGCCCTTTTATGCTGTAAATGGAATTTTGTCAACAGGCTTAAGGCCTGTGCCAGCCTCCCTACCTTTCCCTTGGGCAATAGAAAGGTCTCCTGAAGCAGGTGCTGACTCAGTCAGTGACCATGGTCAGTTTATTGTATTAGCACCAGAGCTTTAGTTTGAAAAACAGAGTGCAGAGCCCTGAGGGTGGGCTGCAAAGAGGACTGTGCTATCTGAGGAGGAGGTTATCGCTCCCTGCCCTGATCTGTCATAGGGCAGCAAAGGGAAAAGCAAACAAACCATACATTTCAACAAGAAAACAGACTCACAGCATATCTATGGATCGTCCTCTCATCCAAAACCCTTGACACTCTTCAAGAAAATGGTTTTAATTCACATTTTCTCCAGAGAGAATATTTCTTGTATACCTTTTTCAGGGTTCAAGTCATAAACCAGCAAATAATGTCTGACAGCTGCTGAATTCATGGAAACCATCATGATGGTGATGGACATTAGGGAACTGCAGATCTGATTAAATAAACCATCAGATTCCAAGTCAAGCATTTTGCAAAGTCTGTAGAAGATCTACAGATTGGGGGTGGGCTTTGCTCACCACAGGGGGAACTGACTGACACCAAGGGGGAGCAAACTCAGCTTATGCCTTAGGTGTTTGAAGAAAACTGCCATATTTGAAAAGAAATGTCTGTGCTGATTGACCACTACCAGGCCAGCACGAAGGCACTGCACTAGAAACAAAGTTTGCAGAGAAAGGGAGAGAGAGTACAAGGCAGAAGTGAAAATATATCCATAGTTCTGCAATTTAATCTTGGTTGGTCTGAAAAGTAAAGGAGAGGTCTTGCCAGGAACACTACCTGTAGGGGCTGCCAAGTTCAGTCCAAAGCTTCATGAATCCCATAAATCTTCCCTCAGCAGTGGCCAGGTGTGGGCAAGGCATAAGGACATGGAGGGTACACAGTAACCCTCACACACAGGGCATTGTCAGCAGTGTCCAGCAGCTTCAGGCTTCCTGAATCAGCAATTTGCCTCTAGACCACTGTGTTTAAAAGCCACTGATGGACCTGTCCTCCTGGGAGTTGTGTAATCCTTTCTGGAACTCATTTATACAGGCTGCAATAAATAAGGGATTTAGGAGATTTTAAGACATCAGTATATTATTTTCAACCAGAGTGGTTGAGAAAGACCTATGTCAGAGCTTTCAGAAAACGTGGAACTGCAAAGTACACATTGACTCACTGGAAGGCAAGAGGCATTGCAGCAGCAAACTCCCCAGGTTCCTCCAATGCTCAATGTTCATAAAACTCAAACCCATCTGAATAAAACAGGGATAAGGTTTCCCACCAAAATGCATCTTCTGAAATGAAGGGACACAAAACAGGGCAGAGGAAGGGCTCCTCAAGCCACGTTCTCATTCAGAACACTGAGAGCACATCAGGTCTCAAGGGCTGTTGACAATATGAGTATGCTGGCATGGGATGGATTGTACTAGCTTCACAGCAGAGCAACCTCCAGACACGTTCTCTGCAAAATCTGACCCTGAAATTTCTGGTGGAGAGGTTCCCTTTCATAAGGGTTGACACACAGAACAAAAGCATGCTGAAGAACCCACCTTCATGCATTGCCACATTCAGTTTACCCAGCCCCACTGAGGAAACATGCATTTCATTTGGAGAGGATGTAATTCTACCCTTGCAAATGTTCCTCTTAGCCTCCTCCAGCTCCCCCAGCTTTGATGAGCACTGTTACTAATTTGAGGGAGGAATTGCTGGCTTTGAGAGCAGAGTAACACCAGTCCCCAGAAAGACACCTCTGATGGCCCAGGGGCAGTGTATGGAGATGTGTGCTCTGCTGCCCAGGCTCTTGGTGCAGCTCCAGAGGCTCCTGTGGAGTTACACCAGGGCAGATTTGGCTCGTGTCCCAGTGAGCAAGGCCACTCAGACAATTGCCTCCATACGTGACACACACCACCAGCCTCAGCTGGATTTGCTGCTTCTGAAATGAAAACACTTTGCTTGCTTTCCCCAGCCTTGGCTTGGTAATCATTACTAAACACTTATCAGCTAGACAGCCTTCATTTCCTGAGAGCCTGGACCTAATTACACCAGGAAACGTGCCGCTTTTTCTTCAGACGCTGAGAAATGCTGGATTCTGAGCCCTTCTACTACAAAGTTTAACTTTGCTCTGATTAGTAGAGGGTAAGGGAGGGAAAAAGCAGATCTCAAGAGGCAAATGCAGTGATCATTCACAGAGACGTCCTGGCTTCACTCTACATCATTAATAGTAACAACAAAATGCCACAGATATTTCGTCTCCCCTCCCTCCCTTATTAATCTTAGCTGAACCCTGCGAGGCCCCAGCAAAGAGGTATCATTTTCCCTGAACTGCAGGTAAGGAGTCTGATGTCTCACAGCAAATCAGAACCAGACCTCGGGCTGCCAGCTCCTAATGCCATTCCTCGAAGGAGTGAAACAAGCCCTGCAGCTCCGTCCCGTTATCAGTTATCAGGACACTCGAGCCAGGGGTGGGATGAAGGAGCCTTTGCCAAATGTGCTGCACACGAGCAGCCCTTTCAAACCCCTCCTTTGTGCCATGGGGCCCACTGGGACATTGAGTTACAATTGCCCACTTGTAATAGAGCCCAGAGTATCGCCATCAAATCAAGCTGTTTGTTAATTAGTGTATAAAAATAATCCCTACAAATGCACAGTAATGGAGTTATAGAGCCATTAGCACCAAATCACAAGATCTGCTGCTGCAGCAACATCACTTTTACCCTGTGAGCTGCCCAGGAGCTGCTGCCCATCCCAGAGAGCTGCCAAACATCTACATCAAATGGGAGAGAACTATGGCAAACCTGCTTGGAGAACAAAGGCACAGAGACTTGAGCTAAGGAGTTGTTCTTCCACTGGCTGAGGCTTCCAGGCTTCCTCACTAATCCTATTATCCTGGCTTGGTAAAGAAGCTACAGAAATGCAGAGTGGTGCAGTTTTCCCTTCACAAGAATTAGCAGAATGACATGGGTGGGGTATGTCAGCTCCCAGTTTGACCAGTTCACACGTGGCCAAAGGAGTGAGTGACCCAAGGGGAAGTGGGCGCATGTCTGTCCATGCCCTCTGCAAAGGGCTGATCAGTGCCACAGCCCACTTTTCTGACTCTGGGTGCTTTCCTGCAGGTGTGTACCTTCACTCTTCTTCCTCACAGCCACAAGCTGGAAATAAGACACAGACCAGTACCCTGGGCAAGAGCAGTCCAAGGACTGGGCACTCGGTCTGCACACATTCCTGTACTGGGGGCAGATGTGGATAGAGCCGGGCAGGATGCCAGCCACAGCCTGGATGAAGTTAATCACATACAGTGTGTAGTTCCATCTTCTGACACCCTTGTGGCCCTGCTTGCTGGAAACCCTGTGCAGACACACTCTTCCACAACCTTCTTCACATCAAGGGCTGAAAAGCATCCATGGTGATGGATGACCTTCACTGGTGGCACCAGCTCCTCAGCTTCTCAATTCTCAACCCGCACCAGGAAGCAACATCCTAAAAGATGCACGTGTCACTTGAGGCATGACACAGGTGTTTATGCCATCATGCTTGCATTGCTCTGCCTGCCTGAGATGGAGAAAGCAGCTGCTTGGTACAGCTCCAGGAAAGGACAGCAGCTCTCCGCAGAGGGAGCCCTGCCCTACTGCAGGATGATCCCGAGCCTGTGGGGAGCTGGACAGGAATGGATCAGGATATCCAGGGAGTGGTATGTCCCACAGGGATGCTGTGGGAACCCCCCCGAGCACAGGCTGTTATCACTCACAGCACTGGCACACTCTGTCCCTGCTGCAGCCCCAGCACTGACGTCACCCTGGCACCCTGAGAGACAGTACCTGCTGTCTGGGACAGAGCTGTGCTCCACTATGCAAAAAATGAGGAGCTGTCTGCCCTTGCTGAGGACACAGCTGAAGTCATGCTCCTGTGAGAAGCCAGTGTTTTCCAAGCACTGACGTTCTGCTTTCAATTGCTGGCTCTTGTTCTGATTTTATGGTAATTCTTCTGCCAGGCACTAAGCACCTCCATGACTCAGTTTCCCTATAAAAGGAGCACAAACCTTTTGGCCCTGACTGCTGGGAGGCTGAATGACAGCCTCAGCAGAGGCTGAATACCTCAGATGACATCAGGGCTTAAGACATTGCAAGATTTTTCTGTTGATCTGAAAATTATGCAGTGGACTCCTGTAAGAGCTCACTCAGTCCTTATAAGTGGCTCTTTGTCACTGTTCCCATCCACACCCTGGTTCCTCTTTGAAAGGCAAATACCATAAAAAGCTGTTTATAGAGACTGAGATCTAGAAGAGAAGTCAAATCGGGTCAGGCTCTCTATGGCTTTGCTGCCCTGAGCTGTGGCCAGGGGCTGGCTTCCTGCTCCCCCTGTGATTGCAGGGAACACTGACCCATTTGTCTGAGGAGCCTGCAACGTGGGTGGGTGGGTGTCTCCTGCCCCTCCGCAAAGAAACATTTCATCTCCAGTGGAAATAGCTAAGACGGAAACCGTGGACGATGCCAAGATTAAGAAAGACAATTAGGGAAACAGCAAGCGTCCCTAATCAATCATGCTTGGACAGTGAGGGTTTTATGTGCACAAAGACTTCACTTTAATTCTTTTTTGCATTTATCCACAAGAAAGAACAAAAAATATAGTGGCTGAGGAAGTTGCCAGATGTTGATTCACCCTTTTGCTTTCTGCAAATGTTTCCATTTTGTCAAAAACCCAATCAGGAAACTCAGGAACCCTTAAAAATTATTTATTATTAGTTAATTTAGAAAATAAAAACCTGCAAGCAGTTCCAATGGCAGCACATGACATGGATGAAGGCAGAGGAACTCTGTCTCTCTGTCATCTAGCTGACTTCATGCCACTAACTTTTTCCTGGCCTGGAGCAGCAGAACCAAACTGGTCGCTCTTTCACTGGTACCAAGTCTAGTTTTCCATGGCACAGAAAGCTTAAAGAAACAGATATGTCAGCACAGGCATTTTTAAAAGAAAGGGCTTCCCACCATGCCTGGATGCTCAAACTAGGGCTGCAAAGAAACTGCTGTTTCTCAAGTACCATATCACAGTTTTTTGTCTCATGCTCAACAGCTCAGCTGGCCTGCTGGCATTTCTGGTCCCAGGCTGTTCAGGCAAAGAGGTCAGACTTAGGTACCCCTTAACTGCACAGAATAGTCCTCCTTGTCAGCAGATGACAGCAGTCCAAAGAGATGGCTCAGAGCAGGGCCACTGCAGCCCCAAACATGTACCAGAAGGTGGGTAAGTCCTTATCTCACCTCACCCCTGAGAGCTCATGAGCAAGGTTCAGGAAAGGCACCAGAGGCCAAGTCTGGAAGAGGCGGACAATGAGCGCAAGAGAGATACAATGAAGTTTCTCTTTTGGAAAACAGATGGAACCAAACCATGCAAAAAGGCTTTATGATCCCTCAAGCAGGAAATAAGTGATGACATACTGTCATGTTGCTGTGTCAACAGCTGACACATCGCAGCAGGGTAATTTCACAGACTCCCACGTTAGTTTAAAGCTCTCTTTGAAACCACAGAGCTAGGGCAGAGGCACTTCAAGTCTTGCACAGCAATGGTCCTGCAGCAGCCCCACTGCTGCAGATTTAGTGCCTCAGGAACCAGGCCTGCACAGAGTAACCACAGCCAGCCCTGCCATCCACTGAAATCATCTGTGGCTCACCACAGATGGCTGCTGATACAAGACCAAAG
Organism: Horornis vulcanius; assembly: GCA_013401035.1. NCBI lineage: Eukaryota > Metazoa > Chordata > Aves > Passeriformes > Scotocercidae > Horornis > Horornis vulcanius. Next base: position 13,631 of record VZUA01052194.1, read on the forward strand.
TACCAGCCTCCCTTCCCTCTCCCCCTCCAGGAAAACAGTACTCTGACCCAAAGTGTGTTTAAAGGGTTCATTGTTGTCTGGCCAACATGTGATGCTTGAAGCTGGCCTGGAAGTCCTCAAGGTTGGAGACAAAGTTCTGCACATCTCAAGCAGGCTACAGCACTTCTGAGAGTCTCCTTTATCCTTAAGGGGGCTTTTTGATTGCTTTTAACATTATACAGCAGAAACAAAATATTGCTCCCTCCCTCTTTCTCTGTCTTTCTTATTAGAAGCAGGCACTGGCATTTTCACCAACAAAATTGCCAGGTAGTTTTTCTAAGGGCCTCCATATTCACTTTCTCTGCTTTCTTTAACAGTGGGGTACGAGGGATGAATCCTTGAGGACTGACCCACATGGTCTTGCCACTATGGAAACAAGGAGGGATATCTCCAGGAAACCCTGGATTTCATTGTGCTGTTGTGTTTCTTCTTTCAGCAGTGGGTCCAGCACAAGTCACCTACCAGCAGAGAGAACAAAACCTGTGTTCCCTACAATCCTGATGGAGAGGCTGCCCCTATTCAGCAAAAATTCTGCATAGCCCATTCAATCTCTAAGGAATATCTCCTTTTAGAATCCAGTTCCATTTCCCAGCCCATGATATTAGAGATAAATGCATCTCCCACCGAGTTTTTCTCTTGAGAGTGATCCTGCCTTTGGGAGAAGTTTGCTGAAGTTACCAAGTGAGTGCACACAACCCTATCCTTGGAAAGCTACACATTAGAAAACGGTCTGGGCTCAGATATCAGAATAAGTCCTTTTCCTCATTAACCTAACAATTTACCCTCTCCCTTGCTCCAGGTTAGTGCCTGCCTGCTCTGCAGCAAGCAGGCACATTGGAGCATCAGCAGCAGATCTGCTCTGCCCCAGCTGCAGTGCTGCTGGCCAAAGCAGGAGGCAGGATCCTGGGCCACGGCCGTGACTCACGCTCCCGACCCTGCCAAGTCAGTAGTTTTGGAGCAAGGAAGAGACAGGCAGACTCAAATTAGAAAGCTGGTGAAACAAAATGAAAGAAAATCCTCCTCAACTCTCCTTGCTTGCATCCAGCATGGAAACAGGGTGTGCAAAGCATGAGAGGTGTCAGGGCACGGTGGTGCTGCATTGACACACAGATGGGCTCTGGCCCTTCTTCTGCCAGGGGGAAACGCCCTTTCCAGCACTTCATCACCTGCTCTAGTGGAGTGATGGCCATGTCCACGTGTTTGGCACACAGCTGGCAAGGCAATGCCCTGCATGGGTGAGTCACCATACTTCATAGGGTGCTGCCATCCACACTGGTGCTGGGTGGGTTTCCCTGCCCACCCTCTGCTGTAGAACATCAGAAGAGGTAACACAAGCCCCAAGTATTTCCCCAACTCATGCATATCAGGCTGGGTGGTTCTGAGCTCATTTGCAGGTACAGGAAAACATCAAAACTTAGAGCCATGAGAGTCAATGGCAAATCTCCTAATGCTAAGGGGAGTCCAAAATACAACCCCAGGTAAACTGGCCAAAAAAACCAGATGCTCCAGGTTTGCCTGTTTCTCAACAACTTAACTCACAGCACTCTTGGATAGTAACATCAAATCTGCAGATGGGGAGAAGGGCACTTTTGAAGTTTCCCAGGGAGAAATCCATATTTCTATGACTGTACTTTGACCACTGAAATGAACGACCCTAACAAGACTTGAACATATGTTTAACTGACAAGAAGGGGTCAGAGACACAGCAGATCAGCATGAACCACAGCCCACAAATATCAGTGAAAGAAATCTGAACTAGGATGAGTGCCCTGCCTGTAAATCACATTTCTGTGAAGAAATCTGAAGGCATGGTGATGATGACCCCTCTTGCTTATGTCCCTGACCCAGGTGGCTTCCTACAGGAAAATCCACTATATCCTGTCTCACACACACACACTTTGCCCCAAAACCTTCTTTGCCAAGTTTCAGCCCACAGCTGAGATTTGATAGCCAAGTTAATGACTTCAGTATGTGTCAGAGAGGAGGATGACAAAGTCAGTCTGACTTTCCCACAGCCCTCTGTGCCTGGTAAATAGGAAAAATATCAAGAAAGGGAGGAGGATGCTGTGCCACAGCCCTTGGGAAATCCTGCTGCGTGACTGGCCGGGCAGGGTGGATCAGCTCTCAAGCAGGCAGGGCAGATATTGTCAAGGAAAGAAAAGGGCTGATTAGGCTTTCTACCACTAATAATATCAAAATAGCATATTGCTTTCATTGGCAGTGAAGCAGAAAATGAAATGGTGCAAAAAGGAGAAGCCTCAGGTGAAGCGGACTGGAATAATGTCAGGTCTGCAGGAACGACAGCCCTCAAGTGCCCTTAATGCTTGAGTTTTTCTTTTGCACATCAGGAGGCCTGTGAGGTTACTCACCACCCCATGGGAATCCTCCCACACTCCTGCCTTTGCACTGCTGGTAAACTGGCAAGTGTCTGCAGGCTAAAGCAAGCCCCTGGGAAACACAGGCCAGATGGTCCCACTGCCCACTCTGATGGCTGGGGGAAGGACATCCACACTTGCTACCTCTGAGAAAAATTTAAGTTCACTTTCTTCAGCACAAAGGGGAGCAAAGATGTTTTTGCTGGCATTTAAGTCCAGTAATGAATTTTGATTCATGAGTCTGACCCACAGGCTCTTAGCTCTTAAATCAACACCCACAGAGGACACCTCCTTGTTGCTACACAGAAAGACAGCTTAGACCCAGCCAGACTTTGGTGTCATGGTTCTCCCATGCTGGGTCTCTCACACGCCACCACCCCACAGCCCAGACAGAGACTGGGCTCTCTGGGGCAGGAAGGCTTTGCTAACATGCTTGTACACTAATTAATAAACTAAAGCACTGACTTTTTCTGACTACCTATTGCTATAGCATTATAAAAAAAGAAAGAAAATAAAAAGCAGGAATACCAAAGAATAATTGAAACAACTTACTGAAACTCTCTGGAGTATTCCTAAATGACCTAATGAGATTTTTTGCTTGGTTTTTTTGTTTTTTTTGTTTGTTTGTTT
>VZUA01052195.1:23444-38457 GCA_013401035.1 Horornis vulcanius
TGAAAAGTGGTCTCAGAAGCATTTCAGACAGAGAAACTTCTTAGGGGATTATGAGAACACAGATTTACCTCATATCTTTTCAAAATCCACCATATTTATCACTTTCAGGTAAACTATTGGAACTACTATTTTTACTAACATGCAGAAAAATAGTTTTAAAAAAATAGAAGTAAAGCTTCAAAATACTTGGACATTGTCAATTGTTTAAAAAATATATTGAAGTTTCTTGGTAAGACATAATTTTTTGCAAAAACCTTAAAAAATAAAAGATTTCCAAATATACATCAGTGCAGAAGGGAGCAGAAGCTTTAGCCCTACATGTTTTCTCTAAAAGAGATGAAAGCAAGAATCTCAAATTTGGGTACTCTGAAATTTGAGAAGAATTGAACTCCAGATCTGGCATTTGCAATTCTGACCCAGGCCTACAATTTTCAGGAAAGTGTGATCTGAATTTCCTTTTCAAACCATGCCCTGAGCATGCTGAGCTACACATCCCAAAGAGCTCTGCTCTGCACTGTGGAAGCAAAAAGATTTCAGGCAAAAATAAGTCTGAACCACTACCTGAGGTTCATCTTGCTGGAGATCCTGAAGCTCATTCTCATTTACCCTCCCATACACATATGAATTTTTAATCTGGCGAGAACAGTGCCTGCACTGCTGAGAACTGGAACTGAATGATGAACTCGTCTAATCAAACTTGCTTTCCTGCACAACATCAAGCTGCCTCCTCTGGCTGCCACATTCCTGCCATCTGCCCCTCTGGAAAGTCTATTATGCTCACTACCATCCCTTTAATAATGTGGAAGGACTCATGGTCTGGGTGTCTGGAGGCAGGACCTGTGTTTCTCCTCAGCATCAGGAGCTCTGGGGATGGACTCCCAAGTTCCTCTGCATAAAAATATGGAGAGGATGGATGGATGGATGTGACTTTTGTGCCGAGGTCAATGTGATTTTCTGGGCAGACTTATGGGGGCTGACTCAAATCTGATTTCACTGTTATGATATCAAATGTGATTCAGCTAATCACGGCTCCAATTTTCACACAGCACCTTCTGGCCACAGGCAGATGTGGAATTTCAGAGCTACTCCAAGGAAGTAGGTACAAGAGTTATCTGACCATGAATCTGCCAACAAAGGAAATTAATAAAAGGGGAAAGGCTCACAAAATGCAGCTGGAAACAGCTCAGCAGAAAGTCCTCATTGGACTGGTACAGGGACGCATGGCTGGGGTTTGAGGTTGGATGGGGCTTGGAGCAACCTGGTCTGGTGAGAGGTGTCCCTGCCCATGGCAGGGAGGTGGAACTGGATGATCTTGAAGGTCCTGTCCAACAAAAACCATTCTGTGATTCTCTGGTTGGAAACCCTGTTGGCTCCTGATTTTGCTGAACACATCAAGGCTCCCAGGAACCTTTCTCCCCTCACTGAACCAGTGCCTGGAGGAAGTGGATCCCTGTGCATCAGGAAATGAAGCCTCACTGTCACCACGTGCACACTCTATTATAGAACTCTGGATCCACCCCTCAGCTGCTTTGCCAGGTATTCTCCCAGTCCTTTCATTCTCTTCCTAGACAAAAATTCATCAATTTATGCCCTTCCTCATTACCAGCCTGACTTACCCCTGTGTTTATGCAGCTTGTAGTTCTGACCTTTCCAGTGACTTGAACATTTGTAGCATTCTCTTGCATTGAAGTTCCACAATCTTTTTTTCTGTCCTACAGTCTCTTGCCTTTATCTTTGTCCGGGCTTTTATTCTCCTAACCATCACCCCAGTGGGGTCAGAAACCCCAGCCCTGGCAAACCTTTTATAAAGGGCTTGAGAAACTCAGAGTTGTTCTACCTTTTAAGTTTTATTGATCTCTATAAAAAGCTCAGCTGGTCTGTTAAGGGTGTTATGTGGATGAACGCACACGAATGATGATTCCAGCCAGAGCAGGGGAAAAAAATAAAAGGAATAATGTTTAAAATTTTTAACTGTTCAGTGGGTTAAAATGCACAATATCATGGTTGCACATTGGATTCCAACCCTCATTCATCCTCTTCTTTCCAGGTTTTTTGGTGTCTCCCTGCTCCTCTCAGGACTGGGTTGGTGGCTCAGGAGAGAGATTTGATGGTGTTCAAGTACCCAAAGACATGTGGAGGTGCCTGGAGAAAACTTCAGACCTGTTTTCACCTGAGTTGCACACAAATATTAAGGATGAAACCTTTAAAGATCCATCTGGAGATGTCCATGTGAGGAACCACATCATCCTTTCTTCCGTGTTCCATAGACGAACATGGACACAAGAAATGACTCAGATTTAAGCTGGGCTGAGTCACCTCTGAAAGATGCTGAGCTTTTCTACCAAAAAAATCCCTCAAATCCTCATCAGTAAAAGGATAATAAGCTCCCCACCCTTGCCTCTGTGTGTGTTCATCTCATCTCCTCAGATGGCAGTTCGCTGGGGAAGGAATTATCTCTGACTAAGTATTTTCAAGTGGCGCAAAGCATAATGCAATTAATCACATTTTCTTCAATAATACAAATTAGGAAAACAGCAACAAACATCCTGGAAGTTTAGCAGTTTTTGTGTCCTGGAAGAGTTGCCTGAAAACATGCCTGTGACCCTTGGAGAAGCTTTGGTGCAGGCTGCATTCACCCAATCCTACCTCCAACAAAAATACCCAATTCCATAGCACATTTACGGCCACATTTTAGTAACACACAGAAACTTGCAGCAAAATAACAAAGAAAGCAGTTCAGGTGGGCTCATCTGAGATGAAAGAATAGAGGAAAAATACACACAGTAGGTCTGAAAAGAAACAATTAATCGAGGGAGCAAACTGTAAAGAAATCAGCGCAGCTCCACCCCTGAGCTGTGCCACTGAGATTCTGATTCTGCCTTTGTCATGGTGTCACTGGTAACCACTGGGTGCCCCAGGGATGTATTCAGCATAATTCAACCAGTCTGCTGTCATCAACAGGTGAGGTTAGGTGGGCTGCATCTTAGAATTATTTTATAGAGGATTAAAAAACCCTACCTATTCTCCAGGTATATACAAAGAGAATGTTCCATCAGCACCTTCCTCTTGCTCTGGGCAATTTAGCAGTTACAGAAGTTAGTAAAGCAAGCAGACTATCAATTGTGTCTTATTTTCTTTTTCTTTTTCCTCTGGAATAAAAAACGAATCAATGCACAATTAACAAAAAATATGCTGTAATAAAAAATACTCTTTTCAGTGCTAGGAAAAATTGAAGTGCAATTGAACTCCTGGAATAGAATTAAAGACCTTTTAACTTCCAGCAAAGGCAGCACCATTTTATGTTCCCCTTCTTGCTTCTGAGCTTCTCCTGTGGTCACTGTTCTGGGTAGTCTGTGCTGGTATAGCAGGTCCACTTCTCTCTTCTCTACCCATATTTTCTTCTTGCTACCAACATCATAAAAGCAGAGAATGGTTTGTGTTGGAAGGGACCTCAAAAACCATCCAGTTCCACCCCTGCCATGGACACCAGGGATACCTTCCACTAGACCAAGTTTCTTAAAGCCCCATCCAACCTGGCCTTGAACATTTAATCAAGATTTTCAGGCTCAGCTTCCCAGGAAATCCATCTGAGGCTGGTAAAACTGAGATTGTTTCATCCCATTCCTCTCCCCAACAGCTGCTGAAATCTTGGGCTAATTTCAGGTAACTCTTGATAAACACAGGAAGCTGGAGGAGAGTGTCATACAAAGAAGTGGCTGTTTCATGTCAGCTTTTATTAGATAACAAGGAGCCCACGTCTGAGAGGTACAATCAGAAAGGTATTTTGAATGCTCACAACTGAAAGGAAAGCTTTGATCATACTCTGGGTCAATCAAGAGAGACAAATCCAGGGGATTTCACTGATCAAACAGGTTTGGGTTTGCAATATCATCCTCTACCACTTCGAAAGGTGCAGCTGCTGCCAGATTAAGAAAATCAAAGAGTGATTTGTGTTGCCATCAGAAGGGACAATCCCACTTCTTCTGGCATCCCTGGTGACGTGTTCACACAGCCTCCAATGTCTCAGCTCTGGTGAGTGTGGTCACACACAGTGGCTGCTCCTCTCACTGATCCAGCAGAAAACCACAAACTCTCCAAAAGAAGAGGCAGAGGGAAAGGTGATCCCATCTATGCTCACATCCATGTGCCTTTGGCTCAGCAGGCAGCAACTTAAGACAAATGTAAAGTCACAAACTGGAAGTTTCCTGAAAGCCCTGGACAGCAATTGGCACCCCTTTTCCCTAAAACCATGGATTTTTCCACGAAGCCATGTGCACACACACTGGGAAAATTGTGGGAATTAATGCTTGAAGGTGGAGCTGGTACAGAAGGAGCATTAATATGATCTTGGGACCAGTGGTGTTTCATTCCATACCTTCTCTGGCTGCATCCCATCTACTCAACTCCCTCTCTGCACTTTTCCCATGCCGATTCCCATGGAGAGATTACCCTTGTGCAGGATTCAGCACCCAAGGAAGGTCTCTGCCAGCTTTCCCACACCATGGGCACCACAAAAAAACCTCAAGGCCATAACAAACATCACTGAGGCTCCAGTTGTTGTGAGGTGTCCTGCAGTGTAAGGAAGGCCCCCATGGTGTGTTAAGGGATGGCTTGGAAAAATGATTGATGGCTGAGGGGAAACATGAAGGGCCAAAAGATGCTGAATAATGTAATAATAATTAAAACTCCCTTCTAAAACAAGGAGCCCATGACAAACACCAGGAGAGCCCTTTCATGCTAAGTTGTGGAAACTCTTTGCTGGATGGTGCTGCTGGGTTTATGAAGTGCTTGGGTAAACTCACAGAAGAAAAATCCACATGGTTCTGTCTGGTATCATCACCCCAGCTCTTGTTCAGAAGCCCTTTGAGCCCTGCCAAGCTTGGGGTGGCCCCAGGGATATATTTTCAGTGCATTTATCAGCTCTTGCCCTCCCCTTGACATCTGCTTTGGGCACTCAGGGCTGCACTGCCCTTTGCTCCAATCCATCACTGCAGCCATGCCATCCTGAGGAAAGGCTCCTGCACAGATGTCTGAGGGATCACACGGTGGGAACTGGCTGATTCTCTGCCCCCACCTCACTCTGGGCTGTTCCCTTCCCCTTGGCACCATCCCCCTCTCTCTCTCCCCTCTCCTCAGGACTCTCTTTCCTGAGCCAGATGTGAAAATTCAGCCCCCCTGCACCCCCTGCCTTGTCCTCCTCTTCCCTCCCCTGCTTCCCTCACAACTTTCCCTGCTGCTGTCCTGTTTTCCACAGCCCACACCAGCAGAGAGACTCCAAACAAAGGGGCTGACGTTATGCTCGTTGCCCACCAGCTCCTCCAAGTCCTGCCAGAACTTTGGTATTAGAGCTGCTGGGATTGTTAAATTCCTTTCTAAAACCCCGCCTGGAATTCGCTGAACAATTGTCATTAGCAGGGAAGGATCCTGGTCTCTATTAAAGACCGCTGTGAATCAGAATGGAAATGTTGAAATTCAGAGTGGGGTTGTCTCCCCCCTCCTTTCTACCTCCTTTTTGTCCATTTTCCTGTCCTTTCCTGAAGCTGTCGTGGCTTTCTCAGCCCGGGAAGGGGCGGAAGGAAGATCCCTGTGAGGATGCAGCCAAACCTGCCCCACACACCTTGTGCCCACCAGCACCGCCAGCAGCTCCCCCACACCCCACAAAATGACAAAGGAACCTTGATTACTGACTCACCACGGCAGCTGAAGGAGAGGGGAGGGAGGGAAATAATGCACTTATAATAGTGGGCTCCGAGCCTGCCGGGAGATTGGCTGGCATTTCGGCAGCTGAGGGGGCTGGCCCGTGCCTGAGCTGTCACACTGACTCACCTGCCACAGCAGCAGCTCTCACAGGCACTCCAGGAGTGGGAGACAGAAGCAGGGCACGGAGGAAGATGCTCACGCCACAGACCTGCGGAGGGAGGGTCTCTGCTCCCTCCCCTCCCGGTCCTACCCCAGAGATGCACATGTGCCTTTTGGGGGTCACTCTCTCTCCTGTTGTTTCTCAGCCCCTGCTCAGTGCCCCATCCACGTTTGTCACGGGATGATGCGGCGGGAAGAAGTTCAAGAGTGAGAAAGACGATTGTTCTGTCTCACCTGCTGCCTCACTTCACCAAAATGTCTTTTTCTTCTATTTTTTTTTTTTTTTTTTTTTTTTTTTTTTTTTTTTTTTTTTTTTCTGTGTAGAACTGTTTTTCTGGGTGCTGGACCCATCCTTGGGACAGGAGCAATTTTCCCTCACCAGGGACTGACCAGCACCATCCCTGCTGAGGCAGTGCAGTCCCTTGCCCTGAATACAGAATCAGAAGACAAATTCTGAATTTCTACAGGAGCTTCAAACTCCCTTTCCAATATTCATAAGTGATTCCAGCACACTGTGGATAATATGAGTGTTCATTTTAATAGCAGCTACCTCATCTCTTTGGGAATTTCCCTGGCGTTTTGGGACCATAGTGTGAGTTCCTCTTCCTATCTTGGATGCTGCTCCTTCTTTCTGCCATCCTACTCCTCTTTCCTTTTTCCCCTTAATAATTTTCATGCCATATCTGGCTACTCCAACACATTTCCATATATTAATCCCTCCATCCTGACTACTCCATCCTGCTTTTGCAAGTCCCCTGTATGAAAAAAAACGAAAGACACATGAGTAGCTGCCTTTATATTGACAAATCCTAGGAAAATAAATGGGAAAACGGGGAATTCTCTTATGTTTTTTTCACCACTTTATTTCACGAGTAGGTAACTTCTGCATTAAAACTTTATCCACTGCTCAGAGCCCAATCCACTCACCTCACCACTAATGGCATCCTCAAAGGATTCAGTCTCTGCTCTGAAGGTGTGTGAATGCAGCCCCGAGTGGAAAAGGAGAGCTTTGATATGGGGTTATCAAGAAATCAGTAGGAAAAGATGAAGGAAAAACACCTCTGGGAAAAGAACATCAGTGGTGCAGAGGGGTGGTGGGTAAGAGGTAATTAGCAGGAAAATGGGGTTGATAACCAGGATGATCTTTTGGATTCCATCACCTGGCTGGTTAAAACGCCTCTTGCCCCTGCCATGAGCCCTTGGAATGCAGGGCCCAGCCTTGCAATGGGGTTTCCCTGCGTGTTTGCAGCTCCCAAATGCTTCCAGATTAATAAGAATTCTGAATGATAATTGGTAACTGTACACTGTAATAAACTTCCTCTCGTTTCCAGTCCTCCTACAAGCCAGAGAGCATCAGAATCCCCAGAACATTATTATTCAGGACATTAAACCCTCAAAGGAGAAATCTAACAGTGTACAGGCTGTAAAACACAGGACTTCCATCCAAGGCAAACAAAAACTCAATGAGAGAGAAAGAAACCACTAATTCCAGGGAATTTTGTTCCTAATTCCAGTGCTGTAAGCACATGGGTGAAGCTTTTTGCTTTCTCCCTACACAGAGCACTCCAGTGTTTGATTTCTACCCTGAGGCCTTGTTTGCTGCCTTGCTTCTGAATCAGACTTGACTGGCACAAGTGTGATTGGAGAAAGCTCACAGTTGGTTCACTCCTGGCAAAAGGAAAAGAAACAAAAAGGAAAAAAAAATGGGGGAAAAAAACCCAAACAACCCTGAGGAAAGAAGGAAGGGAACACCACAAAGGAGTTTGAGAGTTCAGGGAAATGTTGTTAGCTCTATCTTCATTTCCAAGAGTTGCTCCTTTCATATCCAATCAATACTGGGCTGGGAGTAGCTCCCCAGGACTGATGTGCAGACTACACTGAGTTATTTAATTTCAGCTTGTACTGGAAAATCGTTTCAGTGGTGCTTCCTGGTGACTGGTACTGTTCCTTTCACCTCTGACCCATTGGGTTTGGCTGGGAATTTCTGCACAGAGGAGAGAATGGAATTAAAAACACTGGCAAAAAGTCAAAGATAGAAACCCTTCAAAAAGAGGGAATGGAGGAAGATGAGGCAGCCACATGGCAAAGGGAGAAGAAAAGAGTTGGGTTTGTGCTGGGAAGCGTGGTTTAGTGTCCAGAACTCAACTGGCTTTCACTTGGGTCTTGTTTTTCTGGCTATTTTCTACAATTGTTGGTGTCTTTGGTTTGCTGGGTGATGGCTTGAACACTTTCCTCTCCAGGCTCTGCTTTCATTTTCCCAAACTGAGGGAGATGGGAGCTGCCCATGATCTCCTGTGCCAACTCCAGGGTATTTACCAGAGGCCAATATCCCCATGTCAATACTGTAAATCCTTTCTCATCTATGAAAAGTTATTTTTAGTGGAGGGAAGAGCCTGGCTGGCAGCAGAACAGTTCCCTTTGCTCAGCTCTTCATGTCAACAGCCAAATTTGATGAGCAGAGCTGTACACTTCTTTAGGGAGTGACAGGTCAGGCATTTTCCTGGTGTGGTACCAGGCTGGTCAGAAAGGAACAGTGACACAGATGGAAATGGGGTAGTTTGGGGAGTCATGGATTTATCTTCACTGCCTGGCTGGGTGCTTTTCCCACACCCTTACTCCAGCAGAACAACCTCCTGGCTCTGCTGCCATGTGCTGTCCAGCATGGGATTGTGGGATCCATTCTGCATTCCCTCACAAATTCTGGGAATTGACCTCCCAGCAATTCAAGGGAGAGGGTTCTGCCCCTCTGCTCCCCTCAGGTGAGACCCCACCTGCAGAGCTGCATCCAGCTCTGGATTTCCAGCAGAGGAAGGACAGAGGAGGCACCAGAATGATCAGAGGGATGGACCAGCTCTGCTGTGTGGGAAGGCTGAAAGAATTTGGGTTGTTCAGCCTAGAGAAGAGACACCATCACTGGCCTTGCAGAACCTGAAGGGAGCCTACAAAAAATTTTGGGAAGACCTTTTATAAGGATATGGAGTGACAGGACAAAGGGGAATGGCTTCAAACTGAAAAAGAGTAGGTTTACTTTAGATANCCAGCTCTGCTGTGAGGGAAGGCTGAAAGAATTTGGGTTGTTCAGCCTAGAGAAGAGACACCATCACTGGCCTTGCAGAACCTGAAGGGAGCCTACAAAAAATTTTGGGAAGACCTTTTATAAGGATATGGAGTGACAGGACAAAGGGGAATGGCTTCAAACTGAAAAAGAGTAGGTTTACTTTAGATATTAAGGAAGAAATTCTTGGCTGTGAGGGTGGTGAGGCCCTGGCACAGGATGCCCAGTGAAGTTGTGGCTGCCCAATCCCCTGAAGTGACCAAGGCCAGGCTGGACAAAGCTTGGAGCAACCTGGGACAGTGGGAGGTGTCCCTGCCCATGGCAGGGGGTGGAATGGGATGATCTTCAAGATCCTTTCTAAACCAAACCATTTTATCATTCTCTAACATTCTTCAATAATGTGATGGGTCTGGCAATGTGAATCCATGGACTGACAGCTTTCCAAGGAAACCTGCAAGCAGCAGGCTCATGGAAAGGTGGCAGGGAAGCAGGAATACCTTTCCCTTCTCCTTTCCTCTGACCCAACTTCTGAGTTATGGGACCTAATTGTCATCTACTTTGCTGTCCCTCCTTTTTTTTTACAGACCTCTTTCAGCATGAATTGCTTCTTAGGCTCTTTTACATTACATTGACACCTTTGAATTTATTCCTCTCTTATCTCCTCACATCCAGCATCATTTTAGTCTTTTCTGCCACCAGTTCTCAATTATGAACCACCCCATCTACTTTCCTTCCTCTGCTGGTTGGTTCAACCCTTAGTGCTTCAGGCACCTTTAAAAAAGAAGTCATGAATATGTTAAGAACTGACTATAACTAAGATAATTAAAACCTCTACGTGTTCTGTTTCTATTCCATCCCCTGTGCTATGCCTGACCTTCTACTTGCAGTTTTTTACCTGGTTTCCAGTCCACACATTAGTGGAAATAAATCCAAACTTCCCTAAATTAATGCTTTGAGCAAGTTTGGTGAGATACACCGGCTTTTTGACATTTTCTGGGTCTGGATTGACCCTTAATGCAGCAGAACAATGTTCCTTAGAACAATTTGCTGGATTGCTGGTCCTCCTTCTTTTGCTCTTTGTTGATATGTGGATCTTGTGGTGTTCTATTTTTTTTTTTCTGCTGGATTTTCAGCTGGTTCCAGAGGAAGCCCTGGGTAGGAATGAAGTGTCAGTCAGATTCCCCACCAGCTGGCCTGTGAATAATCAAAGCTTTAGCCATGCATAACTAACATTTCATAAAGATGTCCTGGATGAGCACGGCTACAAAAAGTCCTCCAAGCCTCCCCCTTCCCAGCCCTCTCAGCAAGTAGTCAATAAATCCTTTTAGCCACCACAGCAGCAGCTCCCAAGCCCTACAGAGGGATGCAAGGAGCTGACCTTCTTGCTGGTGTCAGAATCAGCTCAAGAAGTTCCTCTCCCACACACAGCACTCGACTCTCCACTTCTTATCCCACTGGGAATGCAGGCACAGCACAAGCCCCCACATCCATTGCAGGCAGTCAGACACACCAGGCAAGATGCTGTTACCTAGGCAATGGATATCACAAGTCTCAGGGAAGCGAGTTGGGGGAGAGGTGCAGGACAATGCAGGACTGGGGAAGGAGAAAAATCAAGCCAGCAAAAGAGATCAAAACTGAGATATAAGGCCCGAAGTGCTGTGATAGGGGCAGCAGCTGGTAGTGAGAGACTGGGTTTTGGATTTCTTTCTTGTTTGTTTTTTTTTTTTTAATTTGAAACAGTTCTGAGATGGACAGAAATGCTTTGGCTCTGCCTGAGAAATGCAGTTAGGCTGTAGGTTTGGGATCTAACCTTTGCAGAAGGGCAGGGTGTTGGTCAGGCCCCCTGTGGTGTCATGGTTGGTCAAGATTTTGGACCAAGGCTTGTCCTTCCTACAGCTGGGCCTGAGGAAAATCCCTAAGGAGGTGTTGCCTGAAGCTCTTTTATTTTTTCAGGCTTGCCCATAGCAGAAGTGGCTATTCTCTTGCTGGTCTTCACCCCAGGCTCTGTGTTGCTAAGCCAGCCCCAAAGAGAGCAACAATGAGTTTATGGCACAACCCTCCTCAAAGACAAATCCTAGTTAGAAAAGCTGATCCCAGGCATCAATACATGGATCACAACAGGATAACACAAAAGTGCAACTGCAGTGCTAATGAGCACATCTGGGAAGCCTCAAAGCCTTTCAGAGGCAACATCTGAACTATTTTATGGTGTGTTTAAGAACAAATTGTTCCCTGGGAGGGTGGTGAGGCCCTGGCACAGGTTTCCCAGAGAAGCTGTGGCTGCCCCATCCCTGCAAGTGTCCCAAGGCCAGGCTGGACAAGGCTTGGAGCGACCTGGGCTAGTGGAAGGTGTCCCTGCCCATGGCAGGAGGTTGGAACTGGATGATCTTTAAGGTCCCTTCCAGCCCAGGCCACTCTGTGATTGTGATTCCAGCCACAGCAGGACTGCTGAAGTACCCTCTGCATGGAGCTCAGTGGGCATCATGTGAATGCAGGAGACTAAACAGGATGAAATCCTTCCCCTTCCTCTTCAAACATTTGTGTGTGATGCTTATGAAAGAAAAGGAAACATTGGGAAGTGGGGGAAGACAAAGCTCCGCTTGCAGGTTTTGTTGTCGGTTGTTTTCAAACCAACAAGAAAGGAAATGTGGAAAAGAGGGCTTTAAAAAGAAAAGGAAAGAAACAGAAAACACCCCACACACACTTAAAAAAAATAAAATAAATACCTCTCCTCCCTGGCAGCTCAATATCACAGGGCAGGGAGGCATTTTCCTCCCTTGCAGCATTTCCTGTGTCCGCCTTCCCACTGGGTCTTTCTGGATTTGTGAAAGGGAAAGGATGTTGTGTACAAAAGGGACCAAGTTGCCTGGGTGGAAAAGCGATGGGGGAGGACCAAAGAGAGGGAAAAAGGAGTCAGGAATAATAAAGGACACACAAACATCTTGTGCAAAGCGGAGAGGTTTGAAGCACTTAAGCACTTAAGCCTCTTGTTGGGTTGTTTATTCTCGCCCAAAACAAGAATTGCTGATTGGTGACCAAAACAGCATTTTGATGGTAACCAAGGGGGTGGAGAGAGGGAGGTGGGGTAGGAATGAGGCATTTTCTGTGCGTGGCTTTGAGGGAGATTCAGAATGGCAGGAAAAGAGAGGCCTTGTTAGCACAGCATCAGGGTGGTCCTTGTGATGGACAAACCAGACAGGAGCCCTTGGCATGGCTCAGCACCACCCCAGTTTGGCTGTACTCTGAGGCAGGAATCCTCCAAAGGAGGAGAGAGCTCCTCCAAATCCTCCAGAGAGCCTGGAGAGAGCACTGGGATCCCTCCTGGGTTTAAAGTGAGCACAAACCAACTCACAGCCTGAGAGATGGGGGAGTAAGAGGTTGTTTAAATTCAGGAGTTCTGCTACAAGCAGGGTCTGCTCAACCAGGGTTGACCTCACTCTTACATTTCAAAAAGCAGTGGTGGGTGCAACAGCAGTGCCACTGAAGCACAGGCGTTGGATTAGTTGGGTTGAACCAGGCTTCTGATGTATCCAGCAGTCCCAGTTTCCAAGATGTCCATAAACCCCAGATTCAATCCCACAGGAAAGGCTGGAAGGCTCCTAAAAGCAGTGCTAGGAGAGGTTACTCTGCTAGCATGATGTGGCTGGCAGAGGTATTTTGTCCCCAGTGAATCCAGCAGTGCGGAAAAAAGGTCTCTGTGCTGAGTTTTGTTTCTAAGCCATGTCTCTTCCATGGTTCACTACAGAACTTCAATTCTATTTAACTCAGGCACACCAAATCTGCCAGGCCAACGAGGACCAGCAGTGCATGACTGCAGAAACAAACTTATACTTGGAGGGACATTCCTGCCCACCTTGGATTTACTTCTCGTTGAACGTTTCTTCCAGGGAAGTTTTAATCTAGGGAAAAAACAAACTTTTCCAGGCAAAGCCCTGGAGCTGCCCAAGGAAATGGTGGAGTCACCATTTAATCCTGGGGGCATTTAAAAGAAATATAGATGGGGATGTGGCTTAGTGGTGGGTTGACAGTGCTGGGTAAATGATTTGATTCGATGACATTAAAGATCTTTTCCAACCAAAACAATTCTATGATCCCATGATTCCATGACACTCTATGATTCAAGGATTCCATGACTCTATGATTCAAGGATTCCATGAACAGCTCACTAGCTGACACCATGAATTCCTGCCTAGAATATCACCCATTTCTGTGAGATGGAAATGTTTTCTGGAGCTTTCAGTCTCAAAATGCATTTCCATACCATGCCTTTTAGATAGCGATGATTTAAGAGCTTCTATTCTCTGCCATGAGTCACTTTGCAAAGAAAACTCTGATGAAATGTGAAAACCTTAATTTCAATTTGGGGTTTGGAGCCTGGTTGTCCTTATCTCCCCCTGCAGTCCATGGAAGAGACACCTCACACCAGAGAGGCAGGCAGGGACCTGGTCTTGTTTAGGTAGAAATGTTTGTGTAGGTGGGAACCATTCAGTCCAAATGAGGTTGTTCATTTACCTCTGTTTTTAGCACAGGTACCAACCTGAAATGATCTGAATCAGGGCTAGCTCACTGGATTATGTTTGCACAGACTTCTTGGTGTGTAGAGATGAAACACCCAGGACAGTGCAGGAGAAGAAGAAATGAGCTCAAATAACTCGTTCTAAAAGCTGCTCCACAGCCCTTAACCTTGATGTATTCCTGCTGCCTTGACAAATCCTTATCTCTGACTATTAATAATATTAAGGCAACCCAGAAGTTGTTATCCCACCACTAACCCTGGACTGCCTGTTCTTTGCTTTGCTTGCAGAGTCTTTTAAGAGCAGGAAGATGCTGCATTTATTCAAACACCTCCAACAAGCACTGTGAGTAAGCAGCCTTTGGTCCTTGCTGAGAAGTTTTGGAGAGCGAGTCTTTAAAATGCAATTTATGGAGAGCGTTTTTGTGTTGGAACAGTCATCACTGCTGAGCTCAGTCAGATGGGAAAGGAGGAAGCACAAGTAGAAGAAGAATTCCAACAAATAAGGAAATAAAGGACAAATTATATCAGCCAACATAAGGGACCAGTGAGTGGTCAAAGTGCTAGCATGCAAATGTTTGTGTCAGAGGCAAAATCTTAGAATGTTTGAGGAAGCACAAAATGAGGTTTCTTTCTTGACAGGGAATGTGTCTCTGCTTTTGGCAGGGCTTGGAGCTGGGTGATCTTTGATGCCCCTTCCAACCCAAATCGTTCTGTGATTCTCACTGCCAACATCTGCCAGGCTTCCCAGGCAAACCTGGAAGAGTTACAAAAGCAAGACACAGGAGTACAAAATATTTACAAGGAGCAGGCCAAAGTGCTGGATTTCAAGCTGATAGAAGCTGACAATTTGCAGACATAACAGGTAAATTAGTTACACCAGGAACATTTATCATAATCAGCCGTGGAGTGTGAGCAGGAGTCCTCCAGGAGGAACAGCAAATAAGCAAAGAAGGATGCAGTCGAATTTTTTAAGTATTTCCAGAAAAACAGCTCCTAAGGAAAAAAAAGTAAGACAGGGCCAGACAAAGACAGAAGAATACAGAGAAACACTGAGACTGGATCTGAATATCAGCTCCAGCTCTCTTACTGAAAAAGAGACTCCTAAAGACAGGGAGGCTACCAAAGTCTCAAATGTGACTGTGACCAGCAGCCCACAACACCCTTTTTAGCCAAAGTTTGTCTAGATCTGATCTGTCCCTTACAGATAATTATTATGTGAAAATTTCTAATTAATCTCTATCTGATTAAAAGACCCCCACAAAACAAAAACCATGGAAAACATATATTTTTTCTCTATTTTGTCTTCCTTTTAATCAGACACAAATAAAAAAAGGAGCTGCCCTAAATACCAAAGATATGACTGGAGCTGTTGTACCCTTAACTTGCAGAAGGAGCTTCCACTTCTGCATGGTGACACAGAAATATAAATTTAATTTCCACCACGTGCCCATCACACTCCCCTGCCAAGAACACACCTCAGACACCTGGAGTCTCCAGCCCTCCTGCTCTTATTCCTCTGGCTGAAATCTCAGCTCACTAAGGGGATTGATTCAATGTACACATCTTTTTTTTTTTTTTTTTTT
>VZUA01052209.1:0-16336 GCA_013401035.1 Horornis vulcanius
AATGCACACATTCCCATATCCAATGCATGCATTCCCAAACACAGCCCGTGCATCCCAAGCTGGGGACTGTCCCAGTGAGTGTCAGAGCCTGCTGTGACCCTCAGGGNGGAGGAAAGCAGGGAAAAGGGATTCCTGTGGTTCCAGGCTGTCCTGAGACGTGCAGCACTCTGCGAGGTGGAAGCCCCCGAGAGAAGCCAACCCCCCGTTTCTGCCGGCTCTGCCAACCAACATTTCTCTTCAGACACTCGTCCAGATGCAGAAGAAACAAGGTATTTAAACATCAGACTCCTCTTTACCATCCTATTGATCCCACTCCATCTAACACTGCAATGTTCTCTAAGCATTACTGAAGCCCAAGGAAAGTTTTTTACTGAAAAGACGTGGCTGATATCAGCAAAAATGCAGGGAGTCAAGGCAGGAAGCAAAATTTTCAGGGGAGAAAATGAAGGAAAAGCAAACTACACTGCACTTGTCTCAGCATCATTTAACAACTGCTCTTTCAAAAGAATAATTTCCAGCTACTCCTGAACAGTAAAGCCCTGTAGATGAGCTCACATAATGAGCCCATCATTCACTGCAATGAAAAGAAAGCTGGGTTTGTATCTGTGGATGAAGGATTTCAATTTCCTCACTGCAACAGAACTGTCATTAAAAACAAACCAGTGACTGAAGGGAAAAGCACTTCCCTGCTCACCAGTGAACGTGGGCATCCCCAGCAGCCTGAAGTCAGCAGTGCTGGAAGAGCTCACACACTGCAGTGGAACAGCAAATTCCAGCTGCAAAAGCACCAGAGGAGACCACTGGCTCATTGGAAAATAAAAATAACAACCTGTCTCTGGAGCATTCTTGAGTACCCGTGAAACACCCTCTGTGTCCTGTCTATAAGCGTGTGAAATTCAAGCTGGTTTCTCCCCCGTGCTTTAAAGCCTATCATGGCAAATTAATATACAGGAACAATCTTTAAAAACGCTCTGATGAAAGGCAGAGACAGAAAAGGAATCAATATTCATTGCTGAAGTAAGTTACGAGTCCAAAAAGCTGCTGCTTATTTCGGTGTCTGAGGAAGTCTCTCCACAAGCAAGGCTGAGGGAAAAAAGTCCTGCCAATAGAGGGAAATGCAGAGCCCCTAAAACACCCACACGGGGTGTGGGCTATCCCATGGTGATGCTGCCCAGCCCTAAATCCTTTAGCCTCAACATCCTGTGGCCATGGATTGCAGGCTTTCAACTGCCAACTTTTAAAAGTACCTTTTCTTCACAGGCTCTTTTTGTTTCTTTTCAACCTAAAATCCAACGGCTTGGAGCACTCTAGCCCTGACTCTTGAATTAGGGGAGAGACAAAGCCATTGCTCCCCTCTCTTCATCTTCAGGCCACTCCCAAATTCATCTCTTCAACAACCTTTCATTCCAGAAATACTTTCCTCAAATAAAACCTGTATCTTTGTCATCTCTGTGGCCCCTGTCAGGTAAGAGCTAAAAGTCCCCTCCTTTCTGGAGATGAGGATCCAGATCTCTGCTGCATTCAGGAGCAGCACCTTGGCTGAACTACTCACAATTCCTCAGTGCAACTCCTCAGCTTGCTCAAGAGTCACTTGGCTGTAAAGAAATTAACTGCTCCTGAATAAAATCTCAGCTCATTTTTCGTGGTAGGAGTTGGGTTAACACGATGCCAGGCAACCAGTGACTTGGGAAGCTCAGGACACAGGGACTCTGTGCCAAATTCCCCTGGCAGCCTGGGGAGGGAAGAGCCAAGAGCACAACAATACAATCTGTAACCCTTTGCATCCCCTTGGCCCTTTGCACTAATTACAAATTAGCAGCTGCAGATTAGCAGAATCCACCGTAAAATCCAACCCTGGAGGTTTCACAGCCGGTCCTGTGTGTTCCCTGAGCCCATTTTCCAGGCTGGATTTGACCAGCAGCTCACAATTCCCCAGGAATCACTGTCCCAGCTCAAATCCAGGAGAATTCAGTCGCAGGGAAGTTTGGAATTGCAGCGTTCTGAGCTAAGGACTGATGCAAATGTGAGTTAATGGCAGCACAAGGGGCTCTGTATTTAACATCCAGTAGCTCCTCTTGGATTACAGCACGGAAATGATCCCACCCCAGCCCTGAGCAAGCAGGCAGGAACCTCACACACAGCCTGGACAAAGCCTGGGATATCCTGGGAAACAGCAACACCAAAAACCACAGCTCAGCAAATGCTCCTGCTTGGTGCTGCAGTGCAGAACCTCTGGTGGCTGCAAGCCAAATTCTCGCTTTTCAACTAAATATTAGCTACTACAATTAAAATTACAATTTGGAAGCTGCAAAACCACCAACAGTTCCAGGAGATTCCTACTTTTCACTGCCTCAAAGAAAAACAGAATCTCTACTCAGAATTAATCTGTTTTGTTTTAGTAAGCACAAGCTGATTTTCAAAGCAAAAATTTTGTTTGCTCCCTCAAAAAAGCTTATGAAATGAAACAAAACATGTACCAGTTACTTGGGGTTGTCTTAAAACTCCTTTTTCAACAACTTAGTGCTGCATTTACTCGGGGGGTGGAGCTGTCAAGTGACCACTGATGAACAAACTTACTGAAATTCCCAAGCAAAATAAATTTTCCATTTTACACAACAGCGCTTATTTCACTCATCCTCACTTTAAATGAAGAGTCACAGCTCTAAATATTGTTGAACTGGCAGTTTTTCTGCCAAAAATAACACCAAACCAACAACAGCAACAAAAAAAAACCCAAACAAAACCCCCAGTCCTAACAAGAACTATAACATAGTAAAACCCATCAAAAAATTTTCCCTGAAGACCTTTGGAAGAAGGGACAAAAAAAAAAATTTGGGCAGTGGGATCAGCTTGTCTCCAGGAACAAGCCCAGCAGGCAGACCTTCCCTAAAGACACCTAAAATTATTGAGTTATCTCAGCAATCTCAGCAGACCACACCCCAGGCCTTTCTGCAGGCAAATAATTCCCTCTTCCTAAATTAGAACAACTCCTCTTCCGGACAGGGAACTGGTTCGAATCCACTCCCTAAAAATCCTCTCCTCAATTCATCCACCTTTAACTCCTACGGTCTCTGGAAAAAAAATGAAAACCACCTGAAACTTCTACTTCCACATCAGATAATATTTCTTCTGGAAATGTTCCAGCACCGTGTAGGACAGTACCATGAAAGCTCTGCCCTCGTGAAAATCCAGCAGCATTTGTGAGTTGCTCCTGTTCACATATAAACAGCAGATCCGACAGATCTGTCAGACAATTGTAAGATTCTTTATAGGGCATTCATCAATTTCATGTTATTAAGTAATTTATAGTTCAGAGCATCACTTAAAAATAATTTTCTATGGAAATATTGTTGTTGTTATAATAACGAAGACAATAATTCTTGTTTTGCTATTAAAGACTTTATCTGAAGGGGCAATCAGAAGAGAAGTGTGTGAAGATAATCATATTTCACTGAAGTCCACGAGCTCAGACATTGCACACGCTCTGGACAAGTTCAGAGATGCATCCCTCAAGTCAAATGTAAGGGCCCAAAATCACAAAGAAGGATTCCTGACCAAGCTCAAAAGAGAACTTAAAAATATATACTACAAACAAATCCAGCTGTCCAAACAGCTTTGCCATGCCTGGACTCCAGTTTGTCATAAAAATCAGCATACTTCACCAACCCTGAGTCCACAAGCAGTGGGGGAGATGCCAGTGGGATTCCAGGGCTTAAAATGCAGCGATTCCCATGGGTGAGCCCAGAGCAGACAGGGATCCAAGCCCACCACCCCCATTCCCTGCTAGCACAGCTACTCCCAGCTTTATTTTAGCAAAATTAGACACGATCCCAACCTCCAGTGAATTTCTCCAATCCTTAAAAACCAGCCACGGCTTTCCAGCTGCTCCCCAGCGAAGCGGAGCACTTACCAAGCATCATCATGTGCTGGGGTGGCTGTCACCAAAGGCACAGCCATGCCAGTGTCCCAGTCCGAGGTGGATAAATCCCTCTGTCCCCAGCGTTTGGAGCTGCAGAACCTCCACCCGAGGCTGTTCTGCTGGCTGGCACCGCCAGGGGGGAATTCACAGCCGGCTCACAGCAACAGGCGGCCTCTGCCAGCTGCTGCAGGAAAAGGGAAAAAAGAGGCCCACGAAGGGGATAGCGCTGCCTGCACTCACTTCCAGCCTGCAGGAATGCTGCCAAAAGCATTACTGTACCTCCAAGGCAAGAAATCACAGACGCTTCTCGCTCCCTTTGGCAGAGCCGCAGCGCTGGCTTGAAATGGAAGCTCAGAGGAGAGTTTCGCTCGCACAAAGAACAGCCACCCCCTTCTCTTCACACAAACACAATGCATTGCTTAAGAGCAAACTTTATTTCTGCAACCTAATTCCGATAGGATTTGAGCATTTTCAGCGCCTTTGTTTTCCAAACATCTTATACTACCTTTATTCAGTAAGTCTGAGAGAGGGCAGCTGCTTCTGTTAAAGGCTTTCTAACCCACTGATACAGAATATCTGCTCCACGTGATGAGCATCATTTCCTGCAAAAGGCTCTCCTTGCACACATTAACTCTGTTACTGTGAGGTGGGAAAACCAGAATTTAAAGTGGTATTTCAAAATGAGATTATATATATCCAGTGGGAAAAATCCTTAGAGTTCATTGTTCGGATTTTTTCAAGCAATACAAATTCACTAAAAAAACCCAAAAACCCCAACAAAACCTGAAAGCAGCAGCAATTTGCTCTGAGTGTCAGCCAATTATATGAAGTATTCAGAACATGAAAAAATAACTCCAAGCAGCCCAGTGCCTTCTTGAATGACTGTCATCTAAATACATAATGCCATTCCATCCCACTTTATCAGCTTTGTGCTTCCCAGTTCCTTTGAGCAGCCTTTTCCTTTTCTGGCTCAGTACTCCATCCCAAAACTTGCAGAGACCCCTGTGTTTTGCAGGAATCAATTCTGTGGTTCCTGCCACAGAACCAGCTATGCTTTCCTGAGAAACATCATGAATACCCTCCCTCAAAGGAAAGACATCTAAGACTAAACCATTGAACAAACACTAAAAAGAAACGGGATAATCTCACATATAAACAAACATAAGTCAGACTTTCTATTTTTATCCTCACCAAAACAGGATTTTCAGAGATGAGCCTTGGACCAGACAGTTACTTGCAAATGGAATCAACCAGGAGAACAGATTTCACAGCAGAAGAAAGAAATCGATAAGCTGTGAAATGCACCAAGGAGTGTCCCATTACAGCCTGCACCAAGCACAAATACTCAGATACAGATGAATTTCCCTTCCTGAAGCCTTCATATTCACAAGTATGAGAGAATGCAAGAGAACTGCATGATGTAAGACCTCAGTCCAAAGCCAAACCCACAAAACTGAAATCTAAATCTAATGTACAGTAAAATCAATTAACACAATCTCAGATCCTACTCGTTTTTTCTCACAGGATTCTTTTTTAATGTTTGGCCATCTTTGCTCCAACACTCACAGGATGGTTTTAGAAGACAGCACTGGTTGCTTTATATGGGATTTGTTAAATTGAAAGTTCTGTCACTGCTGGAACATGTGTACAAATACAAAGCAGAAACAATGACAAAATTACCCCACTGCAACAGGTACAGACTGCAGGTTACCTGCAATTCAACTTTTTTAAAAAAGGGGAAGAAAATGATTCACTAATCTCTCTGTTCTGCCCTGCTGCTGCCTTGCTCAGCTCCAAACACATTCCAACTCCAACTCCTATGTTTACGTTCTCTTTTGCCTGGCACACTTGACGTCTCATTCTAAATTTCCATCATTTTTGAAGAGCCTTTATGTGAGGCCATTCCTGAGACACAAACAACAAAACTTTAATTTATAATAAATATCCATGAAACTTCTGAAACGATAACTGATGTCATTAATTCTGCTGAGGTAGCTTTAACATAATTTAGCCTGTCAAGAAAATTTTAAAGCTCATGAATGGCTCAAAAAGTGGAGCTAGAACAAGAGAAAGCTCCAGATTTCAGTGTTACCACAACAAGTGTCTAGGTATAAATGAATATTGCAGCAATCATTAAAAGTTTTCTAGAACAGTGATTTCTGGAGAATAAACATAACCCTTTTCCACATCTTCAAAGTTTTGTTTAACTCTTACTAGGTGGGAACCAGCAGCTGAGCTCCCATCAGATCCAACTTCTCAAGGATTGAGGAGAAGATGTTTTCAGCCCAAGAGGGTTTTTGCTCCTCTAACCTGCACCAGGACATCTCTGCCTTCCTTGTCCCAGCTCCTGCCTAGGAGCAGAGCAGTTCTTGGAAAGGAGACAGGACAAGTAAGCAACTCTTCGGGATTTATCTGATTCAGCCACCTCCCCATAACCCTCTCTTCAAAGAACAACAGCAGCTCCAGCTGCCTCTGGAAAATCCTGCACCACACACTAGAAAAACGCTGCATGGAAGAATTATTTCTGCCAGCTGGGAAGAGCAAATGACAGAAGGCAGAAGATTGAGTGTTTGGGAAGCTGAGAAAGGCCCTGCAGAGGATGTGGTCTGTCCTGGGGACATGCTGCTACTGCACTTTGGAGAGCGTTTGTTTGGATGGCAGCTTCTGCAGAACTGCAGAACTCAGACACATCAAAGCCTTCCAGAAGCTCCATCCTACAGCTGCCAGCCCAGCCCAGAACTCAGGTTTCCTTTCTAGCTCAAAAGTGAACTCTGCAGAAGCCACCACAGTGCCTGGGTGCTTTGGGGTACCTGAGGCAGTGAAACAAAGCTGGTGAAGCAGAGGGAGAGGAGCAAGGCAGGATACTGGAGGCACTGGGATGAACACAAGGGAAACTAAAACTACAGAACTCTGAGCTGCTTCAAGTGCTGAAGGCACTTTGGATGCTTGGAGGGGAGAACTTCCCGGAGAGCAAATGATAAAACCATGAGGCAAAAGAGACACTCCAAATTTCAAAGCAGGAAGGAAAACCTGAGCATAGGGAAAGAGCAGGAAGGCTTTAATGGAAACATCTCCAAGCCAGAGGGGTCAGAGGGACAGAGTCTGTGAAGGGATTCACTTGTACCCACTGCAGTGCCCACCCAAACACCTCTGGCACACATCTCCCTCCTGCACTCTACCCATCCATCAGAGGGGTCATGTGCAGATTTTTTAATTCCTTTTGAAGTCAAACTTGGCATCCACAATGAGCCTTTTATACCCAGTCACTGGAAAATACCATAAAAACTATTTATGATCACCCAGAGAAGGCCCAGGCCAGTGTCAGGGGAAAGGCTGCACATCAAATGCAGCAGCAGGTCATGTCCCAGGGCACCAGCATCAGCCAGGGGCACTCAGCACTGCCAGGGCACTCCAGGCTGTCCTGCAGCCTCTGGGAAAACCTGCTGCTGTTCAGCCTCAGTGGTGAAACCTGGCAGGAGTGTCAAAGGAAATACAAAATACCAGTTAGGTTTTCTTAGAGGATTCACTGGGTTGTTGCTTTCAATATTTTTTACTTTTTGTATTTGGAAAAAGTACTTTTGATCATCACCCAATGCCTGCCATGGAACTGCTTTTGTAAAAGTCAGTACCAGCTGATCAATCCATGAACCCCAAATTCTCACAAGTCTGGGGGGTTTTCCCTAATTCCACCACCTAAAAGACTGCATCAGGTCGAATTTTACAGCAGAGGAGCAGATTAATAGTTTTCTTCAAATTAATGATAGGGGAAGTGAAAGATATCAACAGCACGAGCATGGCCAGTTTATTTGGTAAGAGCTTGAACACCACAAACCAGCCTCTGAAAATAAGGCCACAGTGCTGGAACTAACTGTGCCAAATCATCAGGAGAAAATGGGACTACTGAGCCTCCCCTTCTAATGAGAAACAGGGAAAAGGGCCTGGGATCCTTAAAACCTACAAATGATGGTCTCTATCCATCAGATACACGCTGTAACATTAGCTGAGGTGAAGCAGGAAAAGCTGAGAAACGACAGTAATTCACTCCCAGACATTTCAAAAATTCTCAAAAAAACCCCAGGCTCCTTAGGCCTTTAGACCAAGAGCAGTGTTTAAACAACTGGTTTTAAGAAATGAGACTTTTTTCACAGGCTGTTTTAAAGAAGGAATAAACATTTCATTAAAAGTTTATTGAAACTGTTTGTAATTGCTAATAAAATCTGAATTACCGAAAACTCTAGAAGCACTATAAAAACAGTAACAGCTTCATTGTATATTGCACAGCTACTCAGACCAATATAGTAAAATATTTCCTTGAAAAGCTGGTAACCAAATGGACCCCAGCAGCAGCAGCAGTGTTTGGAGGGCATTTCTGCAGCTCAGGCACCCCACACTCTGCAATCAACAGTCTCCTCTCACAGCAGCTTCTGGTTTAGGGGAGACTTAATTAGAAAAACAAATCACAAGCAAAAATGTTTGGGCATTTTGCTCACTCCCTTTTGAAGGCATTGGTTTGTGAATTGTAACAGTTACTGACTAAAAACATGACAAAGGTTTCTGAAGCATCATTTGGGCAGCAGAACATCAGTGATGTCAGTGTGTCAGTGATGTCCACAGGGCTCACTGGGATCCATCCACATGGGATCCAGCCACATGGGATCCATCCACATGGGATCCAGCCACACCTAACACCACCACAACTGCGGGTTCAATCCATTCAATGAAGTGCTGGACTTGCTGATCCTTCTGGGATCTTCAACTGGGAATATTCTGTGGTTCTGTAACCCACCCACACGGGGTCCATCCGCAGTGGGACCAATCCACCTGGGGATTCATCCACGCCAGGATTCACCCACATGGGATTCATCTCTGCAGAATTCCCACTGGGAAAGCAACCCCATCATGGGGATCAAACCCCTCCAGACCCCAATGGCAGCAAAGCCCTTTGATTCCCCTCCTCTTTCTTTGAGGATAAACCTTAAACCAAGCCAGTCCCAGCCCTGCACAGCCCAGCCTCGGGGCATCCCACAACCTCCAGCCCCTGTAGCTCAAGGATTCCCTGGGATCCCTCAGCTTCCTCCCCCAGATCACTGTTTGGGAATTCCAGCAGTCTGCCAGCACCTGGCAACGCTGTAGGAAGGAGTTAAACCTGCCAGGCTGTGCCTGCCATCCCACAGCATCAGCACCACCAGCCTGGGGAACAAAACTACTGATTCAACCAGAAATTAATGTAAGGTTTTATTCCAAACCTTACCCTCACACACTCATTGTCTATAGCAACCGTGTCCATAACATTCTCTTTCTCAAGAGCACAGCTTTCTAGTAAAAGACACATCTGTCAAACTGCAGGAAACATCTGGGAAAATGGTTAAATAGAGAGAAGTGAGATTAAACCTTTGTTTCCATGGGATTGGATATACATCCAGAGTATGTTTGCAAAGGTCACTGGTTCTTTTCTTGCTTCTTTCTAAGATCACAGGCTTTTGGATTGGTGCTGAATTTCACCCCATGGAGATACAGATTGATTCACACAATGTAAAATTTTGCTTTTACCCTGGGGTAAAAATCCAACACCAGGGCTCAAGGGATTCTCCATCCACTAGAATTGGACTCGATGATCCTTGTGGGTCCTTCCCAGCTTGGGATATTCTGGGATTCTGTGATTCCCATTCCATCCCTGAGCACACAGGACCCCGGATGCCTTCCCTGAGTGGGTGAACAAACCCCTCTGTGCAACACCAACACAGCTCTTCCCCTCCAGAGGCAGCCTGGAGCCTTGCCACACCATGGAAGGGTCATGCTCCTCCACAAAAGATGGAAAATGAAAGTGGAAAACATGATATCAATGCAGAAATCTGGAGCTGGCTAACAAACTCCTTCTGTTTGCAACTGGAGGAGACACCTGAGCTAACACTGCCTGGTTTTTCAAGTACCTCAACATCTACCCCAATTTTGACAGATAGGTCTTTTTGTGAAGTACTGATAAGCTATCAATCAAATTGCTTTTAGCCCTGAAACTATTCCTAACAAACTTTTCACATGTGCTTCAACTGAAAGGGACTGGAGTGCTTTCTGAAATTCCCCCTTGGCTAAGAACTGCAGAACTCTGTGTTAAATATTAACTCAGATATGGTGGCTCTTTCAAGTCTGTCTCTGAAGGTTCAATTTAACACATATTTCTTGAAAACAACTTAATTCTGTGCAGTGTGTGATCTCCATTAAGAAATAAGAAAATGTCTGATTCACTCCATCATTCAAGCAATGCAGACAAGGAAAAAGAAAATTAGGAAAAGCAGTTTGAAACCTGCTCTGTGATCCTTTGTCCACCTAATCAACATTAAAAGCCACATTGCCTCAGTTCCACTAAGGAGTTCAGCTCCAACAGGACTGCTCTGAGAGCCCCAGGTGAACCCCAAAATCCTTCAAGGGCACAGTTGTGCTGAGGACTGGGTGAAGACGCTTCACTCAGCAGATGAGAAATACTTTGGGTGTTCTCAACTCTGTGCTGGGTCATTTTCCCCAACTCCAATTTTTCACAATAAAATGACAGTAAAAAAGTATTTCTCTCCACCACATGAAATTTGGAACTCAAAGAGCAGCAGTTGCAGCAAAGAGCTTCTCTGACAACTGCCAGGCTACCTCTGAGAGCCAGTTCTGCATCTTTTCAAGCCCAGCTACGTTCCTCCACACCAGGGACCTGATTTTCTGCAGAACATTTCCACCCTGTGTTCTCAGCCAAGCTATGGAGGAAGGTGACAAGAATCCCCCTCTAATGAGGAACTTTTTTTTATTCAATATTTCAAACCTTACTCAAAATCTCTCCCTTTTAGCAACTCTAAACTCGCTGAAGCTGCAGCTGAGCCTGGTCTGAGCAGGAGGTTGGATGAAATGGTTGGATCTAACCTGAATTACTCCACGGTCTTCAAATACACTCTTTTTTTAAAGGCTGCCCCAGTAATTTCCATCACAGTGTCATTAAAGTGAACAAATGCCATTGGATATTCACAGTAAAAAATTTGTGGTGTAAGGTAGCTTCAGGAGTGTTTTGGGGGGGGACTGACATCATCCTTCAGTGTAACAAGAAGACAGCCCAGAATTTGAAGAGTCTGAAACCGTACATCATTTTACATGATACACATTAAAGTAACTTATTCATGCGTAGACCTTTTATTACAAGAAAAAACCAAATTATTTATCACACAAGCCAAGAGACAATTATTCCCTTGACTTCACAGCTGCAAACATTTAGCCGTAGGAAGATTTTTATACAGAAATTAATTGCCTTTGCAATCCTAATGACACCAAACTAAACAGGAACGAGGGGGGAATTCTCCACGCACAAACCCGCTCCTCCCAAACCCCAAACCCCAGCTTCCAGGCTGACGTACTCCTCACAAGGGAACAAAAATAATGGTCCCCGGCTGAATTCCAAAGGACATTTCTTTGGAAGGGGCAGCGCCGTGCCCGCTGGCCGGGCTGGGGACTCTTAGGGCGGCGGGACGGCCGGGACAAGGCGGCCTTTGTGTGCCCGGGGCTGCGGAACGGGGAGGGAGGAGAGAGAGACCGGGAGGGAACGGGGGAGCCCTGGAGGGGGGCAAAGAACCCGGGAGGAGAGAGGCAGGGAAGGAAGAGAGGGAGCAGGGAAGCGGGAGGAGAACTGCAAGGAGGGAGGGAGCAGGGGAGGAGAGCAGCAGGGAGACAGGGAAGGAGAAAGGGAGAGAGGAGAGCAGCAGGGGACCCGGGAAGGAGCTGGGGAAAGAGCCAGGGAAGGAAGGAGAGGGAAGAAGGAACTCGGGAAGGAAGGAGCTGCTCCCCGCAGGGATCAGGACAGAGCAGTCCGCCCCTGCACCGCACAGAATCCTCGTGTTATCCTAGTTCCAAACACTCTGCTGTAAACCATGGTGGTTTTAGTGATTTCGCAGGAAAACAAAGCCCTGTACCAAGCCGAGCCTCAAAACAAGCTCCCTTCTCCTCCAGAGAGCAGCACGAAGTCAAAAGCACCTTTTACTTCAGCAAGATTTAACTTCAGTGGAGTGCATTTCAAGTAAAACACCTGAGGGACACACCAGAAAATGTGAATTTCAAATAAGGGAATTCCATATTCCCTGTCACTATACTTTAATTTGGAAGTACTTGTTCTTCACAGCCGAGGAGTTTACGGGTGTTCACTTCTATCACCACAAAAACACAGAAACTATAAAAGTGTATGAAAGGAAGGCAGTGTTTGTTTATTTGTTTAAATTAATACACAAGCTCTCAAGTATATTTCATTACCCTAACACTGCGAATTCTCTCAAAGCACCTTTTGATAAATCATTCTTTGCACATTAATTCCCTTACACATTTGAGGATCCTGCTAGGCTTGCCAGGGCATTTGATTCACTCTGCTCCAGAGACTGCACTCCAATAGTTGTGTTTTTCCACAATAAAAGTAAACATACCCCAGTACAGCTCAGAAATGATCCTTCAGGGAGTTACACCTGAGCAGGGAATGTCTCAAAGCACTCCATTTCCAAACAAAGGGCTGACGTAACTGGATTTCTAATAACACATCCAAAGCCTTTCAATGGATTCATTTCCACTGAAGCACAGTGGGGTGCTGCTACCTCAGAGTTAAGATCAAATTGCTAACGAAAAGGTTCCACCATTTATAACGAACCAAACACACAATTCTTGGCCTATTTAATTACACTTCCAGCCACAAGATGCTGGTGTTAAGAGAATGAATACACAACTGCTTCCCAGTTCCACCAGCACCATCACAAAGACCCAAATGCTTGAACAAGAGCTGCTGCTGGAGGTGACTTCTGTCAGCCGGGCCCAGGTTTGGTATCATGAACACTTTCATCCTGTGTTTCCAGGGCACTTGGCCCTGAAAAGTTCAAAATACACAGCCTCAAGCATATCTTTACAGTCCCAGTGACAGAAATGTCTTTGCTGTCACACAGACACCGTGCCACCTGATCTCCACACTACACTCCTCTTCCACATCTGAATTTCTAAACTGAACATTGTCAACCTTGCACTTCTAGAACCTCCAAGTCACTACAATGACTGCCATTATCGTGCTCCATGAAGTAATTCTTTCCCCAAATCTACTTTGTTTTCTAAGGTGTGAACAAGCCAAGCTTCCACAACACACTTCACACTTCCCAACCA
Source organism: Horornis vulcanius (assembly GCA_013401035.1). Lineage (NCBI taxonomy): Eukaryota > Metazoa > Chordata > Aves > Passeriformes > Scotocercidae > Horornis > Horornis vulcanius. Next base: position 13,076 of record VZUA01052209.1, read on the forward strand.
AAATTCTTAGGACGGATCCACAGGGTTTGAATACTCCAATTCTACCATTAAACCAGAACGTCGAAATCAAAAAAATATGGAAAACATGAAAAACTGTAAAAAAAAAATAACTTCACTGGAGGCAGTGGCAGGGAAATGAGAATAAAATTCAGAGAATGTTTGTGATTGTTTCTGATATATCTGAAATACACAGAGATTCACCTGTTTCAGATGAATCACAAATGTTTGAGTTTTTGTAATATTCCATTGAAAGCTTTTTTTTTTTGTGCAGCCAAACTTACAAAGTAAAGTAGAAGAAGAGCTGGCCTCATGGATGCTATTTTAGATTATAATTCACGTGCAGCAGATGGTTTAATTGAAACAGATTAAGTCACATGAACCCTGGGCAGAAAACCAGTGCTTTTTATTACAAGAAAAGATGCATGTTTCATATACAAAATCACAGAAAGAATCTATTGAGAAAAACCATAAAAATGTGCCACACTGGAAAATATTAGACAGCTCTGACATATAGGTATGGGATCACATGAAATCACTGCCTGCATCGTTTAGTTTTGAACCTTGGTTGCACATGAGTCTGTTGGTTCAGACTTCATTATTTTTATGGCCTCCGCTATATAAAGTGTTATAATGTATGTAACTGCCAGCTGTGTTTTATTTCATCAGTAGAAAATGAGCCTTAAAAAAAAAAAATCACACTTTTCCCCCATAAAGTTACATAACATTTCAAAAATGCCATAAATCTCCTCAGTTGTGTCACGCATCCAGAAATGCAGCACACGGTTCTTTCCAAGGGCTCTTTCCAAGCCCTCCTGGCCCCAGAGAAAGGCTATAAACAGTTAATTTTTTCGGGGAGAGGAGGAGGTATGCTGTAAATGAGAAGCGAGCTTTTATTGTTTTGCATTACTTCAGCGCTGGATTCCCGATTTGTAACAAATTCCAAGGCTGCAGACTGCGGGCCCAGCCTGTGAGTAAGGCAGCGGTGATTTATGGGAGGATAAATCCCTCCGTCCACATCCCATGACTGTGGAATGCGCGGAATGCTGGGGCTGCAGGAGCTGAGGCAGCAGCCACAGGAGCTCCATCCATCGCTTCCTCCAGGCAGGAATGACAGGAATTCTGCAGCACTGCCAGCCAGGCTCGCATTCCCAGGAATGGCATCTGCTGATTGCCCAACACACGCTCATCAGCCTTACCTGGCCGCACATTCCACACCTGACTGTCACGGCAGGAATGTTTAGCAACAACTGCCGCTTGCCCAGTTGTCAAGGCAGCCCAGGAAGCAGCTGGCTCGGAGCTCCTGGCCTCAAAAAAATGCAAAGCACTTGTGTTCCTCCTCCTCCTCCTGCTGCTGCTGCTGCTGCCGGCTCCCCACCCCCAGGCAGAGAGCCTCAGAATGGGGGGAAGTGAAAGGAGCACGCTACAAAGAACGAGGGAACAATACTGCAGGAATCGCAATACCTATGGCTTGCTATAAATAGTTAAGCTGAGCTAATTCCTGTTACTTCACGCTGTACGAAAACAAAAGAAAACACGAAAACCCATCTAATCGCGGCGGCTCTTGTGCAGGTCTCCCACACAAGCTGGAACAAAGGGGGAAAAAAAACCCGAGCACAAAGTTGGAGCCAGGACAGGATTTCAGCTCAGTTCCGAGCGCGGACAGACGCGAGGCACTTACAGATGCGGGTTGAACATGCGGCTCATTTTGGAGACGTGGTCGTTTTCACAGTCCAGCTCCTCGTCCCCTTGGTCCATGCTGAGCTTCCTCTTGCTGGGGCTGATGGGCGGCGGGCCCGTGCGGTGGTTGCTGAGCGCGGGGGATTGCAGGGGCTGCATTCGGGGCTCCCCTCTCAGCGCCGCTTCACCTGCCCGGGGAGACACGACACGGGGTCACCACCACGGGGACAACAGCGACGATCACCCCCCGCTTGGGAGCACGCGGGAAAACCCCCGAAATCCCCCAGTAACATCCCCCGAAACTGCCCAGTAACATCCCCCGAAATCCCCCAGTAACATCCCCCGAAATCCCCCAGTAACATCTCCCCAAGTGCACACACGTGTGAGGCGGTTGTAGGATGGACAAGGCATCCCAAACCAGGCTTTGTGCTGGAAGGAGAGGGGAGAACAGGCAGCAGGAGAGGGGTACCTCACCCCGGATGATCCCACAGGCTGAACTAACCCATCTTTGCAGCAGCTTTTTCACTCAGATTCCCCATCAGCTTTTTCACTCGGATTCCTCCCCTTGCAGGCTGCAATGCCAGCGCCGGGCTGTGATTACCTCACTCTGCAAACCATGACTATTCACAGGGAAATAAAAGCTTTGTTCCCCTTCTTACGGTCGCGGTTATGAATTCCAGGGCTACAGTTCACGTAAATGCCAAATATTCCAGATCTAAAACTGAGTTCAGATTCTCAGATGATTCCCTTTATAAAAAGCTGTCCAAAACAAGCTTGTCTGGTATATAAGTATGCAAGGGAAAAATTAGGGGGGAAATCGGAACTTGCTGATTCAAGTTTTAAATATGTCCTTAAATGTCTTTCTCTATACTTTAAAACTACGTTGGGCCCCACGAACAAAAGAGGACAATTCTTCCGCAGAGGAATCACAGAAAAGCTAATTTCCAACTGGTGGCTGACTGAGTAGATGCTAAGTTTTTATATAATCTGCCACCTCCCAGAAAAAGCCGTTCCCAGCATATGGGAGCTGTGTATAAATAATTCCAGCCGTGCCACAGTTGGCTGTGCACAAACACACGGGCGGATCGGTGCTAAGCAGGCGACAAAGCGTGAGCACAGCTCTTCAATTCAATATCTCACTACTCCTAAGGCCAGTGCTGCACCTCACCACCTATGGACTTCACTGCAACTCACATCCTCAGGTCATATTTAGACCTCAGAGGGACTTAAAGATGTTTAAAAAGTGCTTTTGGGGCTCCATCAGGGGCTTGGAGAGGAGCTAAATTAACCAGGGTTGCCTCTTCTGGTAATATCCCTGAAATAGCTGCTTTTGCTAGAGTTTAAAATTTGTATTTTTCCTACGCTGCCAGAAGCGTTTTGTTTTCTACACAGCCATAATTTCCAGACCTAAAATTAGGCCTAAGTTAACTCCATCTAGAGCCCTGTGGTACCTGACAATGGAAATCTTTGTGTGGCACCACACATTTTCACATCATCACCGAGGCAGATGATTTATAAAACGCTGCCTTAATTCCACACACGACAAATAACATTTTGTTGGGTAAAAAAAAAAAAAAAAAAAAA
>VZUA01052209.1:16348-27140 GCA_013401035.1 Horornis vulcanius
AAAAAAGGAGCGAGGAGAAAACCTCCTGAATGTTTACCAGTAAAAATAAGCATTCTGCCAATTTAGTCAGCATAATATAAACTAGCAAATATACGCTGACCTATAATACACCACAAGCCATGATTTCTATTAAAGACTCTGGCACCAAATCTAAATAGGAACTTTCCATCTCAGCTCTAAATAGCAAAAACTGTGCCCTGCTGCAAATGCTCTGGGATAGACACCCAGAGCTCTCCTGTTCCAACCAAACATTAATTGAGAAGCCCCCAAAACCACCCCAGTGCCACGAAAAAAGCTTTTATCAACACAACATCTCTTGGAAATTGTTTTCAGATCAGTAAATTTGGGTGCTTTTCCTTTGTATTTTTTCAATAGAACCCCCCCACCTGCAGAGTGTTCATGTTGTAAACTTCCAAAGCAAACCACATCACACCAGTTCCTCTCCATGCTGTCTTTGAAAAGGAATAATTGAAGAGCAATGTCAAGAAAGATAAAGCTTTCAGCACCTGAGGCTGGAGGTTGTGTCCCCCCACCCATGCACGATCACTCTTCTCCCTGCAGTGTCTCCCATCACTCCTGGGGACTCCAACACAAAGTTCCACAACAGCAATGACAAATTCCATGTGGGCACCTAACTCCCACTGTCCTGAGCAGCTCCTAACAGTGCCCTGGGCACTTTAAATACCCATGTAAAGCTCACTTAGGTGTTCACAAAAGCCCCAAAATCTCCAGACATTATTCAGTTCAGTAAATCAGAAACTTGCCCTTTTTCCCCAGACAGGATCTGACACTCTACAATTACCAAAATGGGACTTTTTAAATTCGAAATTAAAAACTTCATTTCTTCTATGTATGGTAACATTAGAATTTATATATTAACATTCAGGCTGAGTCTAAAATCTGGCAAAAATGTTTTTGTATGCTGGAAGAAACCTATTTTAAAGAAATTTAGCAAAGAAAGGAAGGGCTTCTAATTAAAGCCTGTCCAATTTGGTAATGCATTTTCCTGATCATGCAGCGAACATCAAGACTTCAGCTAAACATACCAGGATGTGACCAGCACCACTGGGCCAAAATTAATCAAATTAACCAAACTTTGAACAGGTGGGAGCAGTGAGAGTCTCTTACAGGACAGTTCAATTTGTACAGCCCCTCCTGCTCACACCAGGCAGGAGAACAATGCCAAAAAAGAGTCTAGATAACAGGGAAAAATCAAGGAAACAAGGAAAAAAATCTCTCTTTACATTGTTTAGAAGGATAATATGCAAATTCCTATACTGGTTTTGCACAGCGCCGTGAGTTCTCATGGGGCCTGCACACTGGATTAGGTCTAAAACTGCTCTTCATTTAAATAAAATTCCTTCCCCACTACTTTCCTCCTTACCAAATGTGAATTTAAAGCATAAATTTAGAGAGAGAGAGAAACCACAGAGGAGACTACGGTCCCAAATGCTGTTTTAGGGACTAGATTTGTCTCCCCCAGCTGACCACACTCCATGGAAACCAGACTCCCATCACACAGCTGGCAAGACAACACTCTGATAAAACAACTGTGTTTTATAAATTCCCCAAGTCCAAACTCCAGGCTTCAAAATTCATTACTGTGATGGCTTGTGTCTGCCCTGCAACTGAGAGCAGAGATAGCAAACACATTTATTGTGCCTCTCATAATGCTCCTCTTTGTTTCAGCCAGCAGCTGGTGGAAGGCACTCCAGATCTGCTGCTTTCAGATACTTCTACTTACAACTATTCATGCTAGTATTTTTTTTTTCTTCTCCTCCTCCTCCTCCTTCTTTTTTTTTTTTATTAAAACTGTTGGGCAACATGATAAAGCACAGACAAGCTAAACAAAGATAACACCGTGACGTAGTGTCTGCCTATAGAGCAGCTCTGCTCTCGCTTGACACCAGCCCATGCAGTCAGCAGGAATGTGCTTTATTTTAACCACTTAGGAGCCTGACTGAAAGTGTTTCCACTCAACACAACGTTTGGCAGGCCAGCAGGGCTCTTCCCAGCCCCTCACAGCCCTGGGGCAGCTCTCTGGAAACAGAGGATGTCCAGCTCTGTTTGCCTTTCTCTGGTCGGCGGGAGGAACGTCCACAACAGCAAAAGTCGTGTTTTTACAAGTGTGCCTTGACAGAGAGACACCAGAGGGGTCTGAAATCTGTCTGAGAGCTCCAGGAGTCACCAAAGACTGGAAAAAAAAATAAAAATACACTAGTCTGGCAGCAAGCTTCCTTCCTGTGACTCGGTATGGGCTGCACTGACACAGGGCTGCCATGTCCTATCCCCCCTCCCAATTTCCTCTCTCCCGCTGGCTGCTTTTAATGCACAAAGTCTGAGCATTAATTACAACCCAGAAATGAAAGGCTTTGTCTTGCCAGCTGAAGATTGACATGGTGCAGACCTGAGGCAGGTTAGAATAAAAAGTCCTCCAAAAAAAAATCCCTGCACTGCCCTGGCCCGTTTTTTTGTTCTGCATCTGACAGATGGATTTATCCACAAGAGTGAATTCCTGACAAGTTTATTAACTTCTAGAAAAAAAAAACTTAAAATTCTTCAGTTGTGGTGTTTTGTCATCAAGGTCCTTACTTTTAAGGTCTTGGATTGAATTACTATGACCTCAGGCCACTCTATTAATGGGCAAGAGCATTAATTAACTTTAATTAACGGGCATGACACCTTTAATTACCTTTTCCAATACCTGCAGACAAACTCATCAGTGAGAGGAGTTGCCTCATGTTCTTAAGGCCAGATTCCCAGGAATGAGGACTACATGAAGATCTTCAAGGGCAGTTTTTTTCAATTGATTTAAGATCAGAAATTTACTTTCATGGCATATGCTGAAAAGCCAAGATCCTCACAAAAGCCATACAGGTGTAAAAAAAATACAGTAAAATACAATTTATTTTCTATCGCTACATTCTAAAAATCATTAGGAGATTAAATAACAAGTAGACTGGAACAAATTTCTAAACTATTGCATGTTTTATTCCACTATGGCAAACACAGAAGTCAGTACGTGCCAACATAAATTGGGATAAATGGCATAAAAATTCCAATTCAAGCACAAAATAAAAAATAGTCACATGATTCGAGATATCAAATACCAAGCAGGGAAGTCACCACAAATTACTCAATTCAACAAACCATCAAAACAAGTTATCAGCAGAGAACTGCACTGCAGCAGCAGAGTCCCTGTGCAGATGTTGCCAGCTGCCTGCCCTGGGTGTTATTTCACCTCACACTGGACAGACTGACAGCCCTGGCACTGGGAAATGCCCCCAAAATCAGATCTGTGTGAAACAGCCTGCAGCTCCAGGCACGTTTGCTTCACTTGCTCCACCACAGACAACCAAGTAATCCATTCTCAGGGGGAAATCTTTATTCGTCATGAAAAAGACATCCTAAGAAGAATTACAAATTATATTATTTGTATCATTGCTGAGCACTTCTGCAACCCTCGCTCAGAAAAACAAACAAAATCCCTTACCCCAAAACCCAGCATTCTGCACCACTGCTTTATTTCTGGGTTGCTTCTACAGAAGATATGATTCAAGATGAGCTTAAATAAGACTTAATTCTGGGAAGTAGTAGATCAACCACTGTAAACAGAGTGACAGTACTCTGTATTTCCTTTAGAGTACATTAAACAGGCCTATCTGGAGAGCATAATAAAACAGCAAACTACAGAACAACAAAAAATTAAGTATTAATGGCAACAGCCTGATTAAAACATGCTGCTAAGAAACCAGATCTCGGAAATATTCTTTAGTGTAATTGATAGATTTTTTCCAGCAGCCAACTTACTGATTCCTTTATCTGCCACATATTTTACTGACTTTCTGCTATGATAACGAAAAGCTAATTTAGGAAACCAAAAAGTCACATACACATGTGGAGAAGAATTGGCAAAAGCCTCTTCTCCTCCGTTTACAAAACATATGAGAAGCACTTACTCCTGGAAGCAAGCTCTGGCTACCACTGTGCAGAGATTTGCACGCCAGAAAACCCATGGCCAAAACCAAAATACAGTGATTAAAGTGACTGCTCTGTGCTGGCTCCTCCAGCTGCCCCTGCCTGCCAAGCAGGGACACGTTCTGCTCCACACTGCAGGCAGGGACATTAAAGAGTGACCTCTGCATTCAATCACCTCCACCCACTTTCCTCCTCTTCCCTTCAAAAGCCTCACAAAGGAGCCAGGATTTGGTGCAGAGGCATCACTGGCAGCAGCCTGCAGCAGGCTGGCTAGAGGATCCTTCCAAAAATATATTGTTAATCAAGTTTAGAGATGATTTCTACTTAATAGGTCTTGAAAACGCTGCATTGTGTACCAAAACCTACAGTGCAACAGGCAGAAAAGGGCAAATTTGCATCCCCCTCAAGCCAACATTATCCTATTTGTAACAGGCAGTGTGAAAAACTGACTACTCATCTGAAATCCTCACACTGTAAAAGCACAGCTGGTACAAAATACCATTGCTACATCAACTGCCTTGGCTGGGGAACCGTGTCAGTTCCACAAACGATTTCACAAATACGTAAGATAAATAAAAAAAACCTTTGCTGAACACTTCAACAACGGCTGAAAAATCCCTCTGAAAAATTCAGGTACCTGGTATTTTCCCTGGTACCTGAAAATACCAAATACCAGCTGGGGGAGTCTCCTTGGTAAGGAGGCACAGGAAGAAGAAGGGCAGCAGATCTGCCATAAAGAAAGCAGGGTGGAATAAATTTTAATGCTGTGGTCTGGCAGAGCTCTCCAATATTTCCTCTGTCAAACTGCAGCTTTCACACCTCAACAGTTGTGACTGTGAGGCTGAGTTCAGTTCCAGTCCAACAATGAACTCAGGCTTGGGTCTAACATTAGACCACGAGATTACTTTATAATAATGATAATAATTTAGGTAACTGTTATAAAACTCTGAAAAAAATGTTGCTTTTTCTATTTAGAGTACCTGTACTGGTGTAAACTGTGGCTAAAAGAAGATTTCAGTTATTTGGCAGGCGAGATTTGGATGTGGCCAATGCTAAAACTACACTGATCTCCAGATAAATAACACCAGGGTTGTCAATACTGGTTAACATCCATGCCAGGGAAGGATTTCTGTGCTCAAGGAGCAGGGTTGCACCCCAGGAGCAAACTTTGAGCCTTCTGCCAGCTCTCCCAGGAAAATCCTGCATCAACCATCCAAAGTCAGTTAAGAGAGACTAAAAATTAGCACAATTATCATTCTGTCTTTGTTCAGAGAAGAACCAAGCTCTGGGCTAAGCTCAGCTCCTGAGTCCAGCCAAGGGCAGCAGTTTGGGCATCCCAAACACAGGAGAGGGAAAAGGAAAACAAAAGGAGAAGAATCATCTACACTTCCTGCAGAAAACAGTAAATTCCATCTTCTTTTTTGCTCAGCCAACATGACATTCCTCTTTACTGGGCAGCAAAAGACACATGTGATAAGGTGATTTTATTGAAAATATAAAAGCATTATCAATAATTTTTTCTTGTCAATGAAATATAACTAAGGCAACATGTTGAAGATGTTGTTTCCCAGAGCAAAGGTGGTTTCAGATTTAGGTGTTCCTTTTTTGGTCACCAAGACTGAGAGTCTAAAATGACTTTGTTACACAGAAGATGGCAAAGCTCAACTAATCAAAGACCAGCTGAAACAATCAAAGCCAGAAGCCCTGCCATCTATTTCAAAAATAAATCAAAGTCACAGCAAGGTCACCACAGAAGAAATTGTAAGATTGGTGGCTAAAGCAGTATTTCAGTGCACTCAACCCTACCTTAGAGCTGGATTGTCATGTGAGGGCAAAGAGAGAGAAATTCGATTTGTGAAAGCTCAGATTTGAATAATTCCCCCTACAGAGAAAATATTTGTTCCCCTCCCTCTATTTGTTTGGTTTGGGTTTTTTTCTGGATATTGTTTCTGTTAGTGGATACTCAGGTTTAAATCCCCCCCTCTGCTCCAATGGCTGATATTCCACGGATATGATCCTGTAACACAAATTAAATTCTGGGTGTTCAGTGTCCCTTGTGGATATGAACACAGGATGTTCTACAGCAACCATGCTTCAAACATTAATTCTGAGGTGTTCACTTGCAACCGAGTCACATTAAAAGGAAATCCAATAAATTGTGCACACTTTGCTTCATAAGGATTTGAAGCAAAAGGTGAAAGTAAAAAAAAAATATTCCACTTATTTCAACTGGAGCCTATTTTTAGAAGTACTACAGGCTTTTAGTGCAGTTTAACATAAACATGCTCTGAACACCTTTTCTCACATTATTCTCCTTTGCTACATGTGGAAAAATTCGGGTCATCAAGAACATGAGCTCTCTAAAAGAGCTGTGAAATCTGATATCGCACTTTCCAGCAATGTTTCTTTTATTCCCATTTTATTTCTCCCCAAATTCCCTACCTGGAAGGTAAAACAGCCCTCAAGAGAGGATAGAAATGCTTTAAAATATGAACAGAAAAGCAGATGTACTTAAAATGTTAGGAAAAGACACGCACAGGTGGGTACTGCCTTTGGGATGGATCTGGAATAAAGCAGGGTCACTGTGCAAGATCCTGAGGGGATCCCTGGGACTTGCATCCAAGTGACCAAATTCTCTTCCTAAACCACAGTGAAATGTGAAAAAAAATCACATTTGGCCCCACAAACGCAGGAAAAAGTTGGATTTCCACTTTGGTTTTGCTACCTGATGTGCAGCCTCATGGTCTCCACATGAGGGACACTGAGCCTCTCCAGCCAAGCTGGACAGAATATCCAAGATTTTAATCCACTGAGCAGCAGAACAATCCCAACCCATCTCCCACAAAGGATCCATTGTGGAGAACAAAATCCCTTTGTCCTTCAGGACGGGCTCCAAAATCCCTTGTGCAGAGGGAGAGCGAGGGAGCGGCGACAACTGCGCGGGGCAGTGGAACATTGGGAATCCTGAGCAAAGCACGAGAGCCTCTCCCAGGGAAACAAGATGGGCTTTGGAGCATGCTCTGGCCATGGAAAATGAGCAGGAGGTGCCAGCCTGCCCCTTCCTCATGTGCAGGGCTGTGCTGAGGCTGACACGGGCCCGGCCACTGCCTCAGGCAGTGAAATAAAGCAAATTCAGCTCAGCACAAGCCCTGGAGAGTGCATAACATAGGACCCTCAGTCCTCTGGATTTGGATTATTCTGAGATACAACTCAACACTCCCTCAGATGCTGCTCTCCTGCAGTGCTTTAACAACAAAGAACTTGTGAAGGCTTCTAGAAGAGGCCAGAGGAGAGTGCAGCTCGTGAGATTCAGAGGAAAGGATTTCATATAACTTCTCCAGGTTTATGGGTGCTGGTGTAAAGGAACACATAAAAGCTAAAATATCACCGTTGCTCCTGACAGCACTGTCTTCCAAAGCAAACAGGCACACAGCACCACCAAGCAAAAAGATAAAACTAAATCTGTGCCCCTGACAGAGCAGTTTGTAATCTTGGGTTTGGGACACACAACTACATTAATTTTACTGGGGAAAAAGTAAACGGCTATGAAGAGATGTACAGAAAAAAAAAATTAGCTAACCAGAGAGCACAAAAGCTTTAAAACTTTTGCTCCACTCTGAGGTTTAGCTGTGAGCAAGCTGGCAGAATGAATTCCTGCCCAGAAGGACTGAAGGTGGTGGATGTGAATTGAAGCACTCCCACCCAGCCCAGCCCAGCAGCACTGGGATTGCTGGAGGCTGTCCCAGGGATAAAAGGGAGCCAGTCCCGTGGTGCCAGGGATGGATGGCAGCACTGTCCAGCTCAGAGCCCGGCTGTTTATTTCACAAGCAGGGGGGTGCTTTGTGGGGCCAAGTTGCAGGGTCACTTCAAATCAATGTTCTCTCCAAGGGGAAGCGAAGGCAGGGCAGAGAGAGGGAGGGATTGTGTTTGCTACCAAGAAATTACATGCTGCCTGGGCAGCCTTTCTCACAGTTTTCTGGGCATCGAGGACAGGTTTTCCAGAGCTCTTGGAAAAACAAGAACAAGCAGAGGTTCTTATTTTTGAAGTTATCTGGACAGTCATGGGGTTGGAAGGGGTGAGCAGCACCAAAGTTGCACTCTGCTGCTCAAAGACCTTTAATTAGGGCTGAGTCTTTCTGCCCTGTATCTACTGAGAACTCAGCTGAGTTTCCCTTTTGACAACAACTCCAGGCTCCTTCTCTATTTATTCCAGAGCTGTAGAAGCAACTCAATCCTGACACAACCCAGAAAAAACAGGGAAGTGCAGATGGGTTGGTAAAACAAAGGTGACAAAAATACGTCAGCTGTGTGGTTGTGACCCACCACTCACATCACCCTATCCCCACAGGAGCCAGAAATCAAACCTCTCACTGCATTACTATAATTCCCCAGTGACTGACCTGTTAAATCCTTCCCCATCTCACCTGAAAAACATTTCTGCAGGTCTCTACCCCCTTATCACACATTTAAGATGTTCCACCCCATAATTAAGCAGGGGCTGTATTAACTGTGAAGTTTTTATTGGAACCAAACAGCAAAGCTGGGGGCAGTGAGACATTGCATTATTAATTAAAAGCTTTGGAAGCCCTGCTTCAAGTCAGAAATGGGCTCAGCCTGGCCTGCACTGCACAAGCACAGCTGGACTGCTATTTTATTAAGTCCCTGATCCCAACTCATCCTGCAAAGAGAATATTAAAATTAACTGCCAGCATCTGTGGGCACATTCCTTTTATCCAACTCAACAAGCTCTGATCTAAAGGAACAGACCTGGGGAGGTCCTGTGGCTCAGACAGGGGAACTTCAAATTCTTCCCAGCATTGTCTGCAGGGCCTCATTCCTTTTCTCAGCTAAAGACACTCAACTGCATCTACTGAAGGAGATTCCATCACCTCAGTTTGGGTGGGCTCCACTACAGAGGGACCAAAATCACAATATTTTGGTCCAAAAGGTTCCGTTTCCCCTCTGTGACTGCTGAGCACAAAGTAAGGATCCAGCCCATACAGCATCAGCCCAAGAATCATTGTTTTTACCTGCTTAGCTGATGAATGATATCTTTTATTTGAACATCTCAAACAGGTAAAAGCTATTTTCTTTACTAAGAGGTCACAGTAAGGTTTAGCAGCTGGGGCAAAATATTCCAATGGAGGCACTTGGAATGCTGCTGTCAGCTTTATCCCAGACTTCTGTGAGTTCCACCACTTTATCCCCCACTGTAAATAAGGATAACATTCATTGTTTATTTCACAGGGGTGGCTAAAAGTTGAATTAACTGGGCTTCTGTGAGAGCAAGGATTCTGCAAAGAGGATTAAAAAATATATGCAAATGTGAGCATTAAAATGTTTGTTGTCATACTTGTTGCTAAATGCACCAATTGAGAAACACTTGAACTCAAACAGGGTAGTGTTCAATTCACTGTACTGCAAAGAAAAACTCAGAACATAAGGGATTTGCTGTTAAGGCAAACATAATGTACCTCAAAGCAGTCACAGTCTTAGATATTTGGGCTTTTAAGAGTTTGTAAAGAAAGACAACAAATTTTTTAAACTTTTTTTGTGATGAGCTGAGTTCAATACATGCATTATTTAACATTATTGAGAGAAGCATTTTCGAAGATAGACAACCCAGCCAAGGCTCTGTAAACATCCCTGCTAATGCTGAAATTCCTATTTTTGCCACCTTTGGTAAATAGCTCAGTGTGATGCCTGCAGCAGGACAAGAGCAGAGTGTTCACCTCTGGGTTTGGAGCGTTTCAGCAGGAAAAGTGTGCACGTCAGCATTGCCCCAGCTGGCCCGAGGAGATTTAATTCACGCCAACCAGAGTGGCTGCGAGAGCTCCGAGATGCCACAGCAGGAAAACTGCAGGGTGGGGGTTAAACAAGCACCAGTGCACACCAGATGTCTGAGGAGGAACATCTAAAAAAGATCCTGAGCATGAGGAAGAATATTAAAAAAAAAAAAAAAATTAAAAAATTCCCCTTCGATGCCATAAATATTTATACTAAATCCAGGGAACTGGCCGAGTTCAGGCTTGTCCTGTGTGAATCATCCAGCACTTCCCTCACCCTGTCTTCATTTCATGTGTTCTGGATAAAAGCACCACCAAGGAGGGGCCACAGTTGTGTCAACTTCTTTTTCCCTGTGTAAGAGCAGTTCTTGTTGAGCTGCTTTAGAAGATATTGCTTTCCAAAGAATATAAACAGAACAACTAAATAGTCCTATTTTACTTGGCCTGCTCTTGTGTGGCATTTACTGATCTTCCTAGAGCATTTAGATTCATAGAAATCGTATCCTTTTGCCTCGACAACTTTCATTTTCTTTACAGGGACATTTAATTACAATCAGCAGAGCATCGCAGAAAACAACTCCAGTGTTGTCACCTGGAGCCAAGAAATTGTAATTTTCTGAAAGGTTCTGCTCTGAAAATGTCCAAACCTACGACTGTCACAAATATCTTCATTTACTTTCAGAAGTGAGACCTACTAAACTTTAGCAATTAAATAACAAAATTGGAAGTCTCAACACCATCTCAAAAGTGCAAGCACAGCGTGCTGATACCATTTGCAAAAGAAGTAAATCCCCACTCATTCCAAAAAGAACAACAGCTACTCAAAGAGATCCATTTGGCAGCTTTGGGTTTCACTCTTCTCAGGCAAAAGCTGGCTGGGCACTTTGTAGGTTGTAACTACAAAGGGTATTGCCAATCTGCTGTTCTGGGATTTTGAGTTAAAACAAAATATAATGAATGTTCCAAATCGCTTTATATTCCCATACAACAGTGCCATTCCTACCCTGGGCAAAAAAAAAAAAAAAAAA
>VZUA01052212.1:0-10186 GCA_013401035.1 Horornis vulcanius
TTTAACTTAGGGAAATGATATTGGCTTTTGATAAAATAGAAATAAAATCTCTGTAATCCTCAATCATGGTAAGTTTCTTAATGAAGAGACTGGTTTTGTTTTATGGCAGCTGGGCAGGCTGAGAATAACTCAGAGGCATTTCAAAGACTTCTGACTAACTGCATGAAGTGACATTGTTTTTAGATGTCTTTTTATTTTCTCCTGGTCTTCCCATCTTCTTCTGGTGTTTGGAAATTATTTTCCATTTTTGTAACTCACTGGACATTAATCTCATTTCACTTCTGCTGAAGTCAATCCAAGAACATTATGGTTCTGCAGAAAAATATAAATGGCACAATCCACCCACAAGCATTTCTTTATGCAAAGTGTGTCCTTCCTTACCTAGTGACTTGATGACTAGTAAGAAATTGTAATATTTATTTATGACAAATTGAATAAGGCTCAACTACAAAAAGGTGGAAAGGTCAATCCAAAGCACATCATGATGTATCATTTTAATAAGAGTCATCCTTAACTGAAATTATTGAAATTCTGATCACAATTTACTCATCTTATTTTCTTGCTTCAATTGGCAATGGTACTTATATTTATATTTTTTCCACAGTCAAAATGCTCAAATGTAGTAATTATTTGGAGGTATGAGTTTTTTATCTCTCATTCCTCAACATTAGGAAAAGATTCAGCCTCTAAAGCTTATGGCAGCACACATTTTTTTTCCCAAAAGTGTGGTATGATTATATAGTCATAGTATTTAATGTTCTTTTGTTCCCACCTCAGCTAGAGTAATTATTTTTAATATGAAGTGATCCGGTGACAATATTATTTAAGATAGCAATTCAGCTTTCTTTAAGGCTGAAAGAATATGATTCTTTGTTTGTTATAAACAATTACATTTCAAATTCATAATATTCAGTTTGAAGTAAGAGTAATTTACAGAATGGTATAATGTAGAAGCATGAGTAATCACGCCTATCCTTCATGTGAACACTTGAAGTGACACTGATTGCAGTGGCATTCTGTATCCCATCTTCCCTAAATAAAATGAAACAAGCTATATTTCACTGAGATTCATAGGGGTTTGGGGACCTGGATGACTATCTCAAACTCACACACCTTCCCAAGGTTGTCAACATGGTGCTTAATAGAGGAATTCAGTACTTTGGTGAACTAAATCTCTCATATATGCTTGTCTCTTTCTAATGACTGTGAATAAAGCATTGAACAGCTACATTCCTATGTGGGAATCTCAGCCGTCCGCCTGAATTTGGATTGACTTAAACATGCAGAGAATGAATCTTTTTCCTTTAAGGTATTTTGCAATTGTATAAAATAAAACTTCTATGTTAAATGCTGCTCTGAGGATATAGAGTATTTCTAGTAAAAAAAGCTGAAGGCTTATCAGAGGAAATATTATCAGTATGGGAAGTATGCAAAATAGCTTCAAAAAACCCCTTATACTAAAATGGACACTATTTGCCATCCACTTCTGAGTTGTAGATCAAAGAACGAAAGGACATTTTTTAACTCCAACCTGTCTTCCATAGCTTAATTCAGGAGTGATCTCTATTTAAAGCCATATGAGGACTGGACTCCATTATAGAATAGTAGTGTAGAAAAGGCTTTCTAGGCCACTGTTTTCATGAAGCAGCACAAAACTTGGATCTTCATAAAGCCTAGATGGCAGTCTAGATTCATAAGATGTTTTTGACACAGGATTTTCAGCAGGATTGACAAAGATGGGCATTTCCCTAATTTTCTATTTGATTAAGATTTTCCATATCACATTTACTGCCATTGCTCCCAACTCTTTGAACTTTCTTTCCTTGTCCTTTTCTAGAAAATTATTTTCTAGAGCCCTTGAAAGGAGGGGTCATAACGCAGGCAGCACTGTGCACAGTACAATCTCACCAACTATTTTCTTTAAATATATTCATTTTGTGGTATCCTTTACGTGACAGAGCAGTCCCCAATACTGAGGACAGGCAGGGATTTAGTGCTGAAGTTTATCCTTGGACCCTTAATTATACAGACTGAATGCACTCCATGAGTTTAACCCCAGAATGTGAGTTCCTCTGTAGGTCCATCACTGCTTTCAGTGAAGTCAATACATGCAGCAAGGCTCACAGCCATCATTCTGATATCATGTAAGTCAGCATAAATCAGATTGAATTCTGGTTTCCTATTGCCTGGTGATCATTACCAGGGCAACAAGAAAAGGGAAAAAGAAAAAAAAAATCCCCGAAAGAAGAATTATTAGAAATCTGCCCTCTGTAATGCCATTCAAAGGGTTCAGTTATTTGAGAAAAGTGGCTTGGATAAAAATAGATTCCTCATTGATAGTCAGATCATTGAGACTCCATAAAAGGAGACTCTATTGAAAAAGTTCCTGCAAACTAGCTTTGTTTGACATCTGACTGAATTGTGGGAGCCCTGAAGCTACCAGCAGCTTCCTGCCTGCCACTCCTTGAAATCCTTTAGATAGTACAAGCAATAAACAGTACCCAGTGGGAAACTGCAGAGTAATGTTTTACACTGATTACATGCTAACAGCAGGGAGAAGCTTGATGTGGACTTTCAGAAGTCAAATATATAAGCTGAATACCCTTTTCTTACAACAAATAACTTATCGAATCTAGGACATTACGCTATCCTCTCAGATAAAGAGGGCTTAAAATTACATTCACACTCCCCTTAAGCCAATGACAGTGATGTGGCTCTGAAAAGCATGAAATTATTCCTGATTCTCCAGTAAGTCAAACTATATCCCTTAAGGTTAACTGAAAAAAAGAGCAAAGGGATTTGTATTTAAAATTTCATATGTCTGCCAGGCAGTACAACTGATTGAATTTTTTTTTTTTTTGTTCTTGTTGAACAAAATAATTATCATACCTATATTTTAGAATATATGTTTTATAAATTATGAAAAAAACCCCAAACCCATGGAAACAAACACAGGTAAGCCAAGGTGAATTTATAACACACTTGACAAGGAAAAAAGGTCAAGTGAATGCTGAGTGTGGTTTGGTGACTGACTAAATCTCCCTATAGCTGTGGGTGTTGTCATAAGAGGACATGTTCTTACTCCCTAGCAAATATAAAGTTTCACAGAGTATTCATAATGTCACATTATATTTATAGGAATGAAAAGTTCAAGTTTTGGTAACTAATAATACTTAGTATTTTTAAGAATCAATGTGCATAAACTTTATTTTGAGGCTAGTGACTTAATATTTACATGTGGGTTTCCTTTTTGCTGATATCATTCATTACCTTATGTTGCATTTAGTAACAGTAATGGTATCTCAGCTGCATTTCTGTGTGGAAATCTCCTAGTGGACCTTTTTGTGAGTTTGGCAGGTTTGGGGTTTTTTTTTCCAAGTTTCTGGTGTGCTTTTCATCGATGCTCTTTTATGGCTTTCTCTCTGCTTTGGACACTGCGTGCCTTTCCGTTGCTTTTCCATTTAATAGTTCTAGCTCCAATTCTTCTGCCAAGTCTCTTAGAAGGAAAGGGACTGGGTTTAATTTTCCCGATGAAGGAATCATCTTGAACCCTGGCAAAACCTTCCAAAACTAAGCTATGGGGGAGGCTGCAGTGATCCTACTGCTACAGGAACTACCTTTGATGGATGTTTCAGGACAGGCTGCCCTTAGGAGCTATTCTTACACAAAAACATCAAGTACAAGAGACTGAGAAAGTATCTGAAAAGAAAGAATAAGCTATTGAAAACCACTACAACAATACTTCATAAGATCTGATGAGTACTCTCTTCAGTCCTCATTTAGTGCTGTGTTGCTAACAAAATTATGTGTGAAGTCAGCAGCTCCCCTCCTCCACTTTATATCACTGTGGGCTGCAGAAACACAGTAATTCAGCAGCTCCATCCTCTGGTTGTATAAAGCTTTGGTGAAGCTACTTCAAGTGGGTCCACTTTTGATGCCAAGAAAAAAGGGTATCAGCTTAACCAGCTCAGGCATTTTCAAACAGCTCTGAGGTTGGCTGTTCCACAGTGTTAATAGATTCCAGGTTTAAGAGGGACTTGGACAAACTTGAGAGGGTCTGTGAGAACTTCATGATGTTCAATGAGCCCAAGTGCAAAGTGCAGCACATGAGTTGGGGCTTTCCCAGATAGGAGTACAGATAAGAAGTCGTTAAGGCTAGCCCTGCTGAGAAGGAATCCCCATGGTTGAAAAGCAGGAGAGAGTGGGACTCACTGGGAGTGGAGTGGGACTGGAGGAGGGAGCTGGTGTCAGAGGGAGTGAGGGCAGGAGTGTCAAGGACCTGGGAGCAGGTAGCAGAGGGGGTGAGGGAGCTGGGTGTCACTGTGTCCTGCCTGGGCTGGAAACACTTTGGTCAAGGAGCTGGCATTTCTGCCCTGGTCCTTGTCCACCTGAGCCTCCACCACATACCCTGGCACTCACCCCTGCCAGTCTGCACTAGCACAGCCCTGCCTGCTCTGCCATGCTTTGGTGATCGTCCATTGTGACCTGACCCCTCTGCTGTCACTGGGGATGGAATCCCAGCAAAGACCTCCTCGCCTCTCGCCTTCTTTCTACATTTACTTCTTTTTACTCTTCCCTTTTTTTCTCCACTTTTGTCTGCTCCATTCTCCAATTTCCTTTCTTCCCCCTTTTTCAAGGTCTGGTTGCCAGAGTCTCTTGGGATGCAGTTCTGAAGGGTAAAGTAGTCCAGGAAGGCTGGGCATTCTTCAGGAAGGAAACTGGTTTTCTGGATAAATAATGTCTGCATGGCCAGGCTCAGAGAGTGGTGGTGACTGGAATTACATTCAGCTGGCACCGTGTCACCAGTGGGATCCTTCCTGTGTTCAGTGTTGGGGCCAGCCTTTTTTACTCCCCCTCTAGCAAGATCAGGGAGAGAACTGGAAGGGTAAAAGTGGGAAAACTCTTTGATAGGGATAAAGACTGTTTAATAGGGAAAGCAAAAGCTGTGCAAACAAGCAAAGCAAAACAAGGAATTCATTCACCCCTTCCCATGGGCAGGCAGGTGTTCAGCCATCTCCAGGAGAGCAGGATCCCAAGTAACAGTTACTTGGGAAGACAAACACCATCACTCCAAATTTTCTCCCCCTTCCTCCTTCTTCCCTCTACTCTATATTCTGAGTGTGGTGTCATATGGTCTGGAATATCCCTTGGATCTGATTGTGTCACCTGTCCTGGCTGTGTCTCCTCCCATGCTCCCAACTCGCTCACCAGCATGGCAGTACACAAAGCAGAAAAGGTCTTGGCTCTGTGTAAGTCCTGCTCAGCAACAACAGAAGAATATCTGTATCATCAACCCTGTGTTCAGCACAAATCCTGAACACAGACCTGTATCAGCCACTGTGAAGACAATTCCATCACAACAAAACCAGCACAAGTTGCAACTAAAATGTCTTCTTCTGGATACCACAGAGGGGTTTTTTAGGTTAGAAATCGCAGTCCTTGCGAATCCTGCGGTTTGTGACTCTCTGGCATATTTTGTTCAGACCCTTTCTATGATATTCCACACTACAAAAAATAAAAAAACATCAATGAGAAATTGATTGAAGGGAACAACAGTGAACCATTATCTCTAAATCAAGGGTTTTCCCTATCTCCAACAAATATTTAAATAGGAAACAATCTGTGAAAATTGTTATTAAACTTCTTCTCTGTCAACACAGAGTGCTGAAGCAGACCTTGCAAAGGGACCATTACTTGCCATGAAGGTAAAGAGACTGGGCATGAGTCTCGTGTAGAGTGACTGGAAGTGAAGCTGCTGCTTAGAATGTAAATGACGTCAGTAAGGAGTTAAAAAAAAATTCAAAAAGAGACTCAGTTCTAGTAGCAATGATAAAGAAGAAAAATGAAATATCAAGAAATCTTTAAATAAACAAAGAACAAAAATTATTATTTTGGAATGAAAATGGCTTTGCCACTTACCTTTCTGTACAACAAATGCCAAGACTTCTCATTATTCTCTTTCTTCTGGAGTCAAGGGCAGCAGAATCAACATGTTCTTTTCAGTACAATACCCAGAGTATAATTGAAAATAATTGCATTTTTTATGAAGTGTATAGATTTAAACTTTATTTTGTTTTTAGATACTTTTACTTTCTAAGAAAAGGCAGGAGTAGTAAAGTAGCTAGTAAAGTCACTCAGGTTTATCCTTTAAAATTACTTTTACAGACTTCAATGGAAAAAGTCTTTATACTCTTTTCCCCTAGTATACAGTAATAAAAAAATCACTCTTATTTTTTAATTCTCATTTTTTTAGGGACTACTGAGACAGTGTCAGTTCTGATTATGGATAATTATGCAGCTGGCACAGACATTCAAGGATAATTCAATAACGGCCTGAGTAAAATATACGCAGAGAAGTTCCTTTTTTGTGTTAGCTCTATTTTGTCATCATGGGAGAAGATACAAAAATGGTAGAGGAAAAGTCATTCCTACTTTCCCAACTAGCTCCTGCATAAGGATGTTGGCTGTCTAAAATATTGGGTGCCTGTGTAGTCAAGGAAGCACTTGAACAAACCAGTCAATAGACCTTGGCACAGACACTTCAGACAACTTCAGACAGGATGGCTGAGTCATTCCCTGGAGGTGCCAACTGCCCCTGAGTCCCTGGGCAGGGTGGGCTGAGGCACTCTGGCCAACTGAGGTGACAGAGATTATGTAGGGTGAAATCCACCCTTCGTTGTACAGTACAAGCAGGTTTTTCAGACTGCAGAAGGAGTCTCCTTATTTTATCTATTGCTTCATATTGGATAAGTTAAAGGAATGTCAAGGACTTGTTTTTTAACTAAAATACTTCTTTATTTGCTGACATCTGTTATTATCTCTAGTCAGTTATTAAAAAAAATTAGCAAACAAGATCTCCAGCTTTCCTTATCTAACAAAGGGCAGAACGTTTCTAATGAATCAATCTTCATCATCCACTTTATTTAGCAACACACTGCCACAGGACATTGACATTCTCTGTTTCAAAGGCTGAAGTTCCTCATCACCTGTGTAAAAGGAAGAATAAGGTATTTTTTCTTTTCAACTTTGACAGTTTAAATTAAACTGTGTCTCTGGCTTTCTCACAGACAAGGTTCTTTTAAGACAGCAGATAAAGGCCAGTGTTTGAAGAACATTAATTATAGGTTCAGATGATAAAAACTGGCTGGAGTAGGCTAATTTTTACAAAAGACTAAGGTCCTGTCATGTTCTTGGGAAAAGAAAAAAAAAACCAAAAAAAGAAAAAAACAAAAATCCTCAGCACCCCAGACTGAAAGAATCACATGCAATGCATACAGAAAACTATCCTCTCACCTTTGCTCAAAGCTCATTTTATTGGCAAATTTGAAATAGCAAAAATTACTCGACTCCTGATTAGATGAACATCTAGGGGTTTTTTTTCTAACTATAATAATCATCAAGTCAAACTTCCTGACCACTTCACGGCTGACCAAGAATCAAAGCATGTTACTAAGGGCATTGTCCACATGCCTCTTAAACACTGATAAGCTTAGGATTTTCAAAGGAAGAGTTTGCTCCCTGTGCACACTATAATAAACTAGGATAAAAGTAAACAAAGCTGCAAGTAAAGAAAACTTGTTTTGAGCTTTTATCTTTCATTTCCAATTCTTGGTCAAACAGCTCATTCTGGATCATTTCTTTCCTTCTTCAATGCTGTATAAACTTGTCCATGGATTCATATCTCCAAATATTGCCTCTATATAATAGAGTGTCAGATATGATAAACTTCAAGGTTCTTCTTTCACTTGAGATGAACACTGTAAATCACTCAATTTCCCCAGCGTTTCTCTGCTGAGCATCATTTTAGTGTAATCCTGTTTAAAACATGCATGAAATATAGTAGAGATAAACAGAGATTTGGGACTGTACACATAAATTATTAAAAGCACTGAAAATCTCTTCATGAATCCAGTCTAAAAAGTATCATCTAAGTAAAGAAGAAATCCATAATATTTCTCATAAAAAAAAATAAATTAATAGTGTTGCAATTACTCTCTCCTTATATATAAAGAACAGGTGAATTCCAGAAAGGTTAGAAAGTGAGACATTTGAAACTGGGTTTTTTTCCCAGAACAATCAATACAAGAAATTAATCTTCTATGCCTCCCTCTTGATGTATATGGGTTAGCGCATTTTAGAAAAGGACAAAATATACACACAAATAATAAAAAATGAAATTTCAGAGTCAAAAGCCTGGACTGTGTGCCCTTAGTGAACAGAGTCAACACTGGATATCAGTTTAAAAATTATCTGGGGGAAAGCTGCTGTACAACTGGCTGTTTAGGGGATTCAGGAGTAGAGTAGAAATTGTAATATTTTGCTGCCATTCTGGCCCAGGATAGCAATTTTAATGCGTAAGGTGAAATGTGGTAACCCAAAGGGAGACACACTGCTGACAAGGAGTCAGAGGTGTACATGAATTGATGGCACTTCATCCAGAGGCAAGCCTTACTTTTGCAGAGATTTTTCAAAGCCTAGACCTTCCACATCCTGATCTTTTCGTAGAGGCCCAGAGCCTCTTTGAAAGGCTTGTCAGACTCAGCAGGGTTTCCTCTGATTCACACTGGTAGGAGCAAAATACAAACTGACCAAGGATTGTCATCAGATGTTTTTTACACAGATGACTCTGGCAGATTTCAGGGGTAACTCAGGTTCCCACAGCTCCTCATTGCTTTTGTCTGTAGGAACCTGCCTGACAGCTGAGCTTCCAAAGCAGAGCATCAGAACACCTGAGCCTTGGGACTCAGTGAAATTTCCAGACTTATTTCACAAGGTCTAATAGTCTCACTCCAAATGTAACAAACTAAAAAACAGAAACAAACCGTAGCCATCCCACCAAACAAATCTGAAAATCACCACTAATTAATAAATATAATAAGACATCCTATGCTGCTATAGCTTATACCTAGAAAACACTGTAATTTACTGCATAGACCCAGTTTATTAAAATCCACACAGCGTTGTTTGTGGGTATTCACAAATTTATGGGATGAAAATGCTGACTTAGAGCAGCTGTACATTATATGCTGGACAGTATACAGTTTTGATTACACTTCTTTTCTCTCTAGTTTAAAGTATATCTCATGGACTTTAGGAGCAACCACACAATAAATTGTAGTGGTCATGCAAAGATTATTAGGATCCAGATATGTTTTGATTATAACTCATGACCAATTAAAGTGGTTAGTAAATTTCCCTTAAAGGAAATGCTTTCATTCTGGAGGAAAAGAGAATTTGGAGAAGCATGAATGACTATGGTAGAAACAGGTTTTGATGGTATTCTTCTTGTTGTCCTATGGGTTTCTACTGTTTCCAGAGAAAGTACCTGGAGATAGAGGGGTGGATGTTGAATTTGTACTGATTGGTGTTCTGGAAATTTATCAGATTTTTCTTTTCTTTTCTTTTCTTTTTTTTTTTTTCCTTGACATTTAGAAGAAGCTAAGCCAGTATGAGTCTTGGTTTCGATATGGTGAATTTCACAGCTTCTTAAGCGCTTCCTTCTTCTTCTTGAGACATCTGTGTGTTTTCCAGAGAAAAGGAAAGCTTGGCTTTTTTCTTCCTTCATTCATACATAGAGGTGTTTGTGAAAGGAGATTTGGTTAATGAGAGCTGCAATGTGAAAATGTTTCCTGCAATGCCGTACTTGGGCATATGTTTCTACTCACTGAGAAAAAAAATAAGGAAAAAAGGAAAAAAAAGACTATAATGGAGAAAAAAAAGTACTAGCAAAATTGAGGTGTTTCCAGATGTTTCCAAAATTAAAATATTGTTACTTGTTCAACACAGGCAATGATTACACTGAAAAAGACTAAGCTGCTCCTTGCTCAGATTAGTCTAAAATTACTATGAACACATCTAAAGTAAGGTTTCATCCTCACCCAAGGATATTATAGCAATTATGTTATTTGACTTGAACTATGGACTTTAAATCTGTGGGTTTTATTCACAAAGAGTACTTTAATGGGTATAAAAGGAAATGGAACCTGCAACGTTACTATAAAGCTATTGTAGAAAATATAAATTAGTGAATTTTGTTCATGCCAAGATTTTATTTTACTGACTCACTTCTGTATAGCCACAGAATAGAGTGACATTTCAAAAAGTAGACAAAAAAAGGATTTGGCTGAATTAGGCAGAAATCTTTGAAAATTTGTAATTCATAGTTCAGAATAGTGAAATAAATAAT
>VZUA01052221.1:2402-13009 GCA_013401035.1 Horornis vulcanius
CTGCTCTGCTGTTCTTGGTAGATGTTAGGAACCTGTGCTGCAAGAATGCGGTTTTTTTTCCTTTCTCCTTTAAAAACCTGCTTCTCATAAGAATTCCAGGGTCATATTCTCAGCCTGGCCTCAGCCAGATGGCACTTAGCTTTCTAAATTTGTGATTTCCTGCTTTACACACTTGCTCCTGCTGCCTGTCCTGTCTTTGTTCCTGTTCTTTTTTCCATCTTATGTACCAAAACCTAAACAAAATGCTTCGTTTAGGGAGTTACACTTAAATAAGTTTACATCTCTGCTGTGTTCTTGCTGTATTTGAATCCCACTTATCTTTTCCTTGTTATCTGTGTCTCTGTTCTGAATGTCCTTTTAAGTGACCATGTCAGTTTCTCTTTATGGCAATTCCTTCTTTATATCTCTGTGCTGAGGAGCTTCCAAATCCCGAAGCAGATCAGCACTTTTCTGTCACTTCCTGGGAGGAGGAGATGTTTGTTTAAGCATTCTTTTAGGGTAGCTGCTCATCTCCTTGCATCTGGAGTCCTTCCCTGGGAATTTTCCTGTTGCTTGAGATGAAGATTTCGTGTTTACAACTGGACTAAGTTCTAGGACTCTTTTTCATTCCCATCTGCAGTGTGTCTGCAGGATGCAGGATGAGACCCCATCTTCAAATTACAGAAAGGAAAAAATGTTTAGCCCTTCAGCGGGTGATCAGAACATCAGCCTAACTTGAGGGGGTTGAATTGTCTTGCAAGGAGTGTGTGGCCAGAGATTAGCTTCACTGCATTAGAGCTGGTGCTTGGACACATCATCCTTCTTGATCCTCTGCCTAGGAGAGTGTTATTTGTAGGCTGTCTGCCCTTTTGAAACCACAAGTCTTCATTGTCAATCTGCTTTTCTTAATTCTTTGACTGCAATCCATGTATTTTCTGTTGCAGTTTTATCAAAGGGTGTTTCCTCTGACAAGTTTTCCGTACTTGCCAAAATGAATCTAAAAGACAAAACTACCTTCTGCTGTTACTGAGGTGGCCAAAATTATTATGGACCCTTCTGTTCATTAAAGATGTGTGCAGTTAATAGCCAGAGAGCTGAAGTTTCCCAGTGAGGCTGAATTCTTTCAGAATCCAAGTCTGACTCCAGGGAATCTATTGCCATCTTCTTTCTGTTCTTCTCTTGGAAAAAGTGAAATTTAAGAGGGAGAAAACATTATGAATAGTAGCGGTTTGGCCAATTTGCTCAGTGTCCCAGCTTCTGATTTCTTTAAATCTCTTATTCAAACCATGTAGGAGGAATGTTTTAAGTGGTGTTATTGTAAATGGTGAAAGCAAACTCAGTTTTAATTCTATTAACAATTTCACACAGAATATCATGGCAGTGGTGTAATAGTGTAGGTTGGACTTGCATTTTTTCAGCACGGGCCCTGGCTCACAGTACATGAAATGATTCCAAATGCACTTCATGTAAAGAGAGGAAAGTTTCTGCTTTGAAAGGCAATTTAATGTTTTATTAACTGTACCTAGAAAATTCTCCATTTAACTTTCTTGGGCTTGTCAGAGCTATTCTTGAGGGCAGGCTGCCTTTGCCTATGATTTGGAGACCTTATCAAGGTACCTGAAGTTGTTCCCTGTTCTGAGGATCTGTTCAAGCTCTCGCAGTCCATGTTAACACATTGTACTCTCAGTATTCATGTGGATAGGAATTCTCCAAATTCATCCTGCCTTTAAGGTTATACTTAGTGCACTGAACAGGCCTGAGAGTCTGTCTTTTGGAAAACTGAGGTCTGTATCTTCCCTGTATCTCCAGGTCTGAATTTGTTTGACAGTGTCAGAGACCCATCTGGTCATCTGGCACCACGTGCGCGCTGAGGTGAGCTGATTTTGCAGTAACATGGTACCTTAAGACTTGGTGGCTTGAAAAAAGTTTACATTTTTAAAAGATTGACCAGAATGGTACAGCCCAGAACACAAATGCAACCTTTTCTGAGTGGAATGTGCATACCAAGTGAACAGCTATGAGTAGTCTTGGAGCACCAGGTCACTTTCACATAACATTATCTGTTGTTGACAAAGGCAGTGGTCATCCAGCATGGAATTACAAGAGATTACAGGAAGCTAATAACTTTGCATTATTGTCACAAAGTTAACAACAGGCATAAAGGTAGAGATAAAAATCTTTCTTGGTTTCGTACACAGCTGCTAATATAAAAATACCTATTGCTTAATGTTTTTCTCTCTTGTTTATATTTTTGAAGTGATTTCTCAAGGTTTTGCAATGGAATTTTGCCTCGGGAAATAGTGATCTTTAATTTCAGTAGCTTGCCTTAGAAGAAAACAGTCCCCAAAATAAAAGCATTCTTAGATGGCTTCTCAGTCATGTCTCATCATATCTTACATCTAGAAGAGCTCAAAATAAGTCTTGAATATCAGTTTCAGAAAACACCATATCCATTATATAATTCCATGATGCACCCAAGCGTTGAACACTGTTCCCCTCTTACCCTCTCCAACGTGACAATCCATCCCTGTGTTTTTGCACTTGAATGTAGGGATATAAATTGGCTTTGATGTAAGATATTCTTTATTCTATATGTTGACAACCCCAAGTTAATGAGGTGACAAAGATAGCACAAAGTGATGCAGGGAAATGGGAGCTGTGGCATGGGAAGCAGCAGCATCTACTGTTTGAGCCAAAAATTGAAGTGGAGTTGAAAGCCTTTGCTTTGCGCCAGTGAGGTATTATAATCAGCTGAGTTGCAGCATCTTGCCTCTTTGAGAGGCACCATATCCTTCTGTAGAGCTTCTTCTGGTATGTTTAGTCTCTAATTTAGAAAGGAAAAATACCAATTGGCATGTAATTCTAGAAAGATTCTCATTCCTTGTTCTACCTCATCCAGTATCCAAATTGCATTGCACTGAAGTTTCTGTTGCCTATTCATTGCTTCAAATCTTCAGGTTCTGACTAGTTAGCATTTACTGAAAAGAGAACAACTAAAGGAATGTACTTACCCAGAGTGTTGTACTGCAGCCAACTTGTTTTTGTTGATTCCCAAATAATACTTTTTTTAATACCCTTCAGGGAGCAAATTGACACAAATATTTAGTGAATTTCCAAAGATGAACTTGCTTCTTGCCAAATTTGTGTGGAAATGCTTTCAATATGCTCTGAAGTCTCTGCTTTTAGAAACTGCCAATGCCCAGTCACTACTGTGTAATCTGTTGTGTAATTATACTGTGTAAATATTATCTGTAGGCACACTGCTCTCTATCGGGGCACTGTCTGCTGCTGGAGCTTCCACTGTCATGACTATGATGGTCTTAATGTCAAGTCAAAGACTCAGCAAGCTTCTCATCTTAACAAAACTTCTCATCCTTCAAATACCAGGGTTTTTCCACTCCTGCTTTTAGTTTAAATACAAGTACATAATTTGCAGAAGGAACTTAAGCCTTTTTGTGTAATTTTCATGTTTTCCATTTCTGTTACTGGATTTGAGCATGTTGTAATAACGCGGTATTGTTCCTATGGAAAATACTGATCATGAACTCTTCCTTTAGGTTGCCATAAAAATAATTGACAAAACACAGCTGAACCCAACTAGTCTACAAAAGGTATGTTTTTACATTTAATTTTTCAACTGTATTATTACTTGTTCACTTCCCCACCTCCTTCCATTAACCCTGAATGCCTGTGCTGGAGAATCTGAAGCATTGAATACCTTTGCACATGTCTGACTACTGTATTTAATAACTGGTTTTGTAACAGATACTTTTGACAGCCCTGCAGTTGTTCAAGCTGAACTCGTATGGAGCTGTAAACTGAGAAAACAGTGGTATTTGCCACTTCCTTTGTCTCCCAAGCAGAGCTGACTCGGTAGAGAGGACGTCTATGGTTTGGTGTTATGCCCCCATGTCTCCTTTGTGCCAGTCACTTTGTTAAACTTAGAAATGCAAAACTTATCTTCTGTCCTCTTAAACTGGCCTTGAAAATACTGTGGACTGAAGGCCAGGCAGTATCTGTGCCTTTCATGTAGTTTGCAGCAGAAGAAGTGATGCAGTTGTATGAAACTAATTGGGCCATGGCTATTCTGGTTTCTTCCCTCTAGCTCTGAATGTTTAATGTGCTGTTAGAGTTGTATCCCCTTATCTTTTTAGTACAGAGTGATAAACCCTGCTCTTTCATTAAGCAACCCAGTCTGTTTGGGAGTATGTGCAGGAAGTACATTTAAATGTTACTTTTACTTGGGACTTCTCTATGTCCTTTTAAGTGCTGGAGTCAAAGGATTTTTGTTTACTTTTGAGTACTTTGATAAAAAAACCCCTTGAAATATTTCTGTTTGAACAAGAGAATATGCAGAATTTACCTGCAAACAAAATTAAAGAGTAACTAGAGTAAACTAGAGAATATACACATTTGTATTTTATGCAAATACTAAAAAAAAGATCATATGACTAGATTTTTTTTCACAATTAATGGTGCAAAAGGAAATTGGAAAAACACACAAGTTTTTACATTTTATGGTTTTGTTGAGAGGCAAAGAACAACCTCTATAAGAAAGGCTCCATCATCTGAGCAGGTAGCAACTTTGTATGACTCTGTAGATGGAGTAAGAGTAGATAATCTGGTTCCATTTTTCTCAGAATTTTTCTCAGTTTAGTCCCTGAGGTTATTGGTGGTTTCTGGGTAAGCAGGGTGAAAATAAAGTGTAAATTAGGTAATATGATGGTTTAGATAAAGTTGATTTCTGTGGCAGATTGCAGCTTGGAATACCTAAACAAAAATGGTTGAATGCTTGAAGCACTTGAAAGTGAAACAGAAGCTGTGTGATAAAAACGGGAAACATCAGGGCGTGGGAAAAATGGCCAGAGAGAAGTAAAGAGGCCATGTTTTCAATTAAAAATGTAAAATCATATCCTTCAAATGGTATTGCTTGAGATTGGGCTCATATCAGAGTACAATGTAAACCTTTTACAAGACACAGGTGTTCAGTTGGTGTAAAGACACAAGCTGGAAGTGTGCTGCATGATGGACCTTTGATTACTGAGTTTCAGCCAGCTCAGTGTCCACTCATGGCTCCATCTCTGTAATTTAATTTTTATTTGAAATTTATGAAATTAGATTATGAAGTGTGATTTGTAGTATGATCTTGTGAACCACTGGATTTCTTAACTATGAGTGTGGAGGAATAGTAGCAAATAGCAGGGTAGATATCAGATCAAATTTGTAGAGTGAGATTGCTAATGTGCTCTCCTCTCTAAGCTCATTTGTTACACAAGCACAGAAAGAATTTAGCAAGATGTGTCAGTTTTCAATTCAAAAACTGGAAGCAGTTTTATTAAAATAAATGCCTGCTTGCTGTAGGAAGCAGGATGAATACACAACGTACTGCTTGCCAGCTTTGCCTGACCGAGGCTTTTTATTTTGCAAGCCTTTGCCCCCTTCCCCTCAGCACTGCCGGCAGTGCCACAGCCCCGGTGCCTTCGGAGCAACTGCACACGCGACCTGGGGATGTGGGGGAAGCTAAGATGGAAGTGCTTCTGATCTTGCACTTCTGGAGAGAGAGATAAAATATTTGAGGTATGGTGGGGAGGGAAGGGCTGTGCCCCCAAGAGGGTGTGGTGTACAGCGTCTCAGCTTCGGTGTAGCTGCATGCCCGAGTCATCCTTAGGCGGGGAAACAAATGGTAATTAAAGGCTGCCAGTTCTGATTTCTTTGTGTTCCATCTTCCACATCGATACTTCAGCTGCCAGGAAGAAGTTAACCTTGTTAAGGACTTGCTTTGCTTTCCGGAGCAGTAATTCTTGGTATGCCCTCGCCGCGGCCCTGACAGCTCGATACTGATACTCAGCAGCACGGCTCTTCGGAAGGGTCGGGTTTCTTGTCTGCTGCTGAGGAAGTTCTGTGGCAGCCACATGCAGCCACTCTTTTCTGTTGTTTTAGGACCTAATTACTGCTCTGCTGCTCTTGCTTAGCAAAGAGGAAGCTGTAACTGGTACTTCCCTGCTTTGAAAGAAAAGGGAATTCTTAGAGGTTTTTTCCCATGCTGGTGGTGTTAGTCATAATCACCATTCTCCACAAATGGACTTGTGTGCACAGTTCCAGTGGATATTGGTCTCACTGCAAACAAGTGCTGATGCTATAGAGTTCACTTCCTACCAGACAAAAAATAAAATTGTTTGGGTTTTTTTTTTTTCTTTTGAGTTAGCAATGCCATTATATGCAAGGGTTTTTTTAGCAAGCCGGCGTAATAGCACTAAATCACTTCTCATTTTCCTGTTTTAGAACTTGGCTCCTCAGCCAAATATTTTTGTTCATTATGTGCAGATGTTTTGCCACTTACTTGGGCAATACTTATTGTTAAAGCATTTAAGTGTTCTTAAACATTAATTTTAACATTTGTCCTTTCTGACCATTGGTCAATCAGTGTTTTAAGAACTACAACAAAAGGATGAGAAGTTAAAATGCTCAGGCTTTTGTGTTTGTAATGAGTATCCCTTTCTGTTTTCAAGTTGTGCTTAGTTTGAGGCAAATTTGTATTGTGTAAAGACTTTTAGCTTGAGGGTCTTTATTAGATGTAGGGCATATTTCCGTGAGCAGTTACCAGGAGAAGCCTAATACACAGATCAGGCTTGAGCTGGCTTGGGTCAACATCCTGTGAAAAGCCTCCTCCTTTAAGGGAGAAGGTGACCAGGACAGGTTGGTGCTTTACAGCTGGCCCTAACTCACTTTTTAGCAAATGTTTTTGGTGCTGTTTAAAATAATTTGTTACAGTCTTGTGATAGCTACTGCAGAATCACTTCTGGTCTGTCTTTTGCTGTTTTCAAAGAGTTAGCCTAAAAGAACCAGCTTCCAGTTGCTAGTTCGTTGGGGTTTTTTTATTCAGTTTTTTGGCTCACAGCATTAATTAAATGGCATTCTTTTCCTGTATCTGACATAGCTTACACTCAAAGGACCAGACCACAACAAAGCTGAAAGCCATTTGTTTGGCAGACTAAGGATGTTTGTCTTTGCCTGGAAACATTTGTAGAGCTCCTGTTGACGGAAAATGAGCTGTTCAATGAGCTGGGAGTAGTTTTTAATCTCAGTATTAGAAATTAAACTGATGAGAACTGTTTTCGGTTGTTTGTCTGCCTTTATAGTTTCACTGTGACAAATAAGTTCCTAAAACTAAGAAAATAATTTTCTGTATTAAGAACCTTCAGGTTAAATTTTCTGATATTACACCTAGTTCTGTGTTCCTGTGGGCAGGGAACCTCAGAGGTGCGAGGTTTTATCATACCTGGTTGTTTGCAATGAATATTTTTGTGTGATGATAGTTGCTACCTCATTTCCTAGAAGCTGATGCACGTAATATGTTGGGGGAATGAAATCTGTAAAACCTTTATCCAGCATACTTTGGGAAAGTTGTATGATGTTTTACATTTTATTCCTCTATCAGAAATAGACTATAATACATATTACAATGTCAGGCATTTGCAGATATCCCCTTCTGTGTCAAAATGCAACACAGATAAACTGACTAAGGGTGAACAATCTGAAGTGCATTTTTCTAACTAAAATTACACTTTGGCGGTGGTTGTATCCTATTCTCAAGTATTTTTATTTTTAATTTCCTCTGAGACAGAAATAGTCTGTTTTTTAAAAGAGCTTGTTCCTAGTCACCCACTTGAACAAATGGCTCATAATGTAGAAACTGCTTTTTGACATGCTTCATTCGGGTTAGTAAAGCAGAGTAGTCATTTTGTGGACCAGTGTTTTGGTGAGAGTCTGACCCAGTAGGCTTTATCTGGGTATTTGGGGTAGAAGATAGCAGATATCAATTGAGAGTGAATTAAGTAACCTCTCTTTGAAATTGTAAAAACTGATAAGAGACTTTCAGTTATATAAGCTGTGATTAAAAGTATTAATGGAGTATTCAGAATATATTATACACCAGTTTAGCTGAAATGAATGAAAAGCAAGAAAAAAATAGCTATAGATTCAACTGCTTTTGAATTCCTGATGATGGAGAGAGATGATGTAGTCTACCCTGTCTAATTACATATGAAAAAGCTCCAGAAATAACTTAGTTTAAAAAAGAAAAGAAGCCAATTTCACCTCTCTAGAGGATAAAGAAAACGTGTGCGCAGAGGTTTTGAAACACTTTTGCACGGCCAATAATTTACTTGATCAATCAATCATGATTTCATTTAGGCAGCTTGTCATCCAGCAAAGTATCAGGCACAGACCTGGATAACAAGATAATTAAAAGCATTTGGAAAACTGTTTGTTTTTTCTGTGTTCAGGTAGTGTGCCAATCCCAGCTGTGGCTGTAGCAGGGAGAAGATCCCCTGGGCAGTGCAGTGAGGATTGCTCCCCAGATGTTGGCATTTGCAGAAATTCTATTATTCTGAAATACCAGAAAGCAGAGAATGGTTAGAACAAATGGTCTCTAAATTGTGAATTTGTCCTGTTGATTGATTTTAAACCCACCCCTTGCATTTTCTTTTATTAAAAATCACAAAGGCATAAGGATTTTGTTTTATCAAGTCTTTGGTTGTTTTCTGTTTTTTTCTAATGTTTCACCTTTTTTTAATTACAAAGTTTCACCTTTTATTTGCTTTTTTTGGGTAAATACACCTACAAGTTCTTGAGTTGTTGCTAATGTGTGTAGACATACCAAATTTCTTCGCTGTATCTGAAATAAGACCTGAGCCATATCTTGCAACAGCACTTGTTTTTCCTTACTGTAATTAACAATGATGTTATCCCTATCCCATGTCTACAGAGTCTTGGCTTTTTTCCTGTGTCTGCATTCCCTTGGAGCTGTGGACTTTATTCTACCTCAACCTCTTCACATGAAGTTCAATACGATCTGATTCAATATGATCTTAGGTTACTGATATTCCTGTAGAAATTTGTGTTAGGTTTCTAATAAAACCTATTGATTACTCCCACTTTTTTTGAATCATGCTGTTAGAAAATAATTGACACTGAAGAACATCAGCCCTCTCTAATTTTGGGCAGCCATGGGTGAGCTGCAGAGGGAGAACAGCTACACACTTGACTGCTGTGCAGTGCAGTGCATAAACAGAGAAGTCTTTGATTTTCTGAATACAAGAGCATTTGTGCTTCAAGTTTTTTATAATACTATCTTGGAACTGCTCTTAATTAATCTGCTGTTTGCCAGCTTTGTCCAAAGCAATGTTTTATATTGAGTAACACCACCTGTGGCATTTTTAGTATTACAGTTACGAATTTATGTGTTATCTTACAATAGCCTTTTGCAGAAGAGTTTTGAGAGGTGAAAATAATTAGCAACTGTTCAGTCATGGCTCTGCTTTTGTTTCTATTTTGTTAAATGTCACTCCATATTTTCATTCAGTTGTAGAAGGACAGAATTTGCTCTATGTGACAGACAAAGTTGAAATCTTCAGAAATAGTCAAGCAAAGCCCTCTTCACACAAGTGTTGGCAGTGGGGTGGGGACAGGCAGGACATGAAACATGACAATATCCTTACAATCAGTACACTATCTCTGGATTTAGGCCAGGGGATATAATGTCATCCTGCAGCTTGAAATGGGCAGTTGTCCCTCACCACTAACCTGCTGGGGTGGGTTAGAGATGTAGTGCTTTTATATGGAGGAGTTGTGTGTTTTGTGAGCATTTTCAGTTAAAAAATTCCTGTACCTTGTGTGTCAGTCAGGGTTAACAGCAGTGCTTGCATAAAGGGAAGCAGCACTATGGGGTCAGGAAAACACCGTTTGTGTTCTGCCCTGTTAATGTTGGCAAGTTCATTCAGCTTCAGCATGTTGCACTGTCCGGGCAGGCCTGAGGCTGTGTCTGGGAGTGAGTCAGTGGAGCTGTGCTGGCAGCCCCAGGACTAGATGCTGCTCTGCCTCAGTTGCCTTGCAGGAATGCTCTTGAACGGTTCAGGGGTGGCCTTATCTTCCCTTCTCTCCTTAGAACTTGCTCCTTGCTGGTGTAGTTGGATAACATGATTTTTGCGCAATATAAACAGCTGATTGTTCACCTGTGATCTGCTGTTGTAGCACAGTAATTCCTGGGCTTTAGCAAAGTACTGAAGAATGCTGAATTCATACCAGTAACATACTGCTGTGGTCTTCTAGAGGTGTTCTGGTGGGGATTCCCAAAAATTTGGAACTGCACTTTTTGTGAAAGGAGTGAAAGGTGTGTGAGATGTACTAGTCAGCAGGAAGCTGCATGGGCTCACAATGATCTTCTGACCCCAAAAGTCTGCAAACCACAGGGCTAAGGTCACTTTTTTCTTGAGCTGTCCAGAGTCCTTCCTGGGTGTTTCCTAGTTTTTGAGGGTTGATTTGTTTGGGAGGGGTGTTAAGCAGTCATTTAACTCTTCCTTTCAATAAGTGCTTATTTAATGAACATCATTGAAATGCTAATAATGTTTGCCCAGTATGTTTAAATAAATATATCAAAGTCATCAGTCTTTAAGGAGATTGGCTGTTAGTGATTTCATTAACTTATTTCATGTTTTATGTTTATTTCAGCTCTTTAGAGAAGTAAGAATAATGAAGATCTTAAATCATCCAAATATAGGTATCTTGTTTCTTTCACATAATTTCTATCTCTGAAGAAGTTTTAGCTTTTTCACTGTTAAGATTGCTGT
>VZUA01052232.1:0-16086 GCA_013401035.1 Horornis vulcanius
GGCAGAGGAAACCCCTGAAGTGTGTTCAGTAGTTCTGCTTATTAAGAAAAGCAGTGACAATTAAATATTTTGGTTACTATAGAAAGCCATTTTGCAGTTATGGGATTGGAACTCATTTCCCAAGCTAAATCCATATATGTTGTGTCCTGAGATTTGTTGTGGGGCACAAAAACCAAAGTGGTTAAAATGCTCTAATCAATGTGCACATCAGATTTTCCTTGTGGACTTTACAGTATTTTTGAGAATCCTGTTGTCTAAACTTTAGCTATCCTTGATAAATACCGGGAGCTACATAAAAGAAATCTATTTTTAAAGAGCCAGGTCAGCATGCTGTCTTGGCCAGCCATCCATTCTTCTCCCATAGGCACTGCCTCGGGATTTTAATTTCTTATTCCATGAGTGGCTGGAAGCTTTTCTTTCAGGCACATCTCTTTGTTTCCAGAAGGAAAAGGCAGAATTTAGTCCCTGCTGTAAGCTGATTGTCAAGAAACAGTACAGTCCTGCTAATAGTGGATGTGGGGAGAAAGATGGGATTAACTGCCGAGAAAGGGGAGGCTGGAGTGAAAAGGCCAGCAAGAAGCCCACAGCCCCAGCTCTAGCCGGATGAAATTCCTGAGCCATTGCCTAGAGAAAGGAAAAATCCATCTGGCACCTACCCAGGTTAGTCAGGGTAGGAAGAGTCATGCTTGGTTGCCTTTTAACAAAAGTGGGAAAGAAAAACCAGCAGTTTGTCCTTCCTCCCCCCATTTACTCAGAATATGGAGTCAAGGTTTCGGATTGGCATACTGCTGTATGGGGTAAGGAGAGTTTGATGGGTTAAGGAAATTAAACATCAGGTTGCTTTCCAGATCATTTGTTTATGAAGATGATGTGAGTACCACCCACTGCTATGGGATTATATGCAAAGCAAACAAATAACCAAACAAAACATAAATATCCTGAAAAAAAAAATCATTTCCAGTCCTACAGCCAGTTGAATCCATGCTTTTC
Source organism: Horornis vulcanius (assembly GCA_013401035.1). Lineage (NCBI taxonomy): Eukaryota > Metazoa > Chordata > Aves > Passeriformes > Scotocercidae > Horornis > Horornis vulcanius. The sequence continues at coordinate 991 of VZUA01052232.1, forward strand.
CTTCAGTAAAATCATGATCTTTTCATCTTTGAAATCAAAATGTCTGTTCCTAGTAGTTCTGCTCTGAGAAGAAAAATTTGTGAATGCAGTATGAGATGAATTATAAGTCCTGGTGCTTGGAAGCTATTATGTAAAGGACTCAAAATAAAACATGCTTGCTATTGGATTTAATGCAAACTCACCTACGGCCAGTTATCTTTAATCACTGACAAAAAAAGGCAGAGAAAACTCTGAAAACACATCTACAATGGAAACATGAAATGTTAAATGTTCTCTTATGAGCAAAAGGCCTTTGGGGAGGCTATGGCAAAGCTGTGGTGAGCTAGAGCTACAGCTAATGCTTTGCTTGAAGTTGTGTCACTGTGCTCTGCTGTCCCAGCACTAGAGTCAGGACAAATGGCACATGTGGGGCACCCAGACAGGGCAGCGGGGATGCAGGCAGGTTAACTTCAGAATTATGGCACTGCAATGTGGGAAAGAATTCATACCTACTAGACTGACATTCAAAAGTACTTGAGAGTATTTGTGATCAGATGAGGCCAATAGGTTTTGAGTTGTAGATGAGTTAAATGTAAACATGCATACTGGTATCCTTTGAAGGCCATGAGAGTTTTGGGCTCAGAAAGGGAGACTTAAATTCATTTTTTTTAAGTTGCCTGACCTGCTTACTGTGCCCAAGTGTCAAGCAAAACCTCTCCCTGTTAGTACCTCAGCAGTAGAAAAAAATACCTCTCAGTCCATTTAAAATCACAGTGCCTTCGGAAAAGGACTGAATTAGGGAGAAATATCTTTGCACATTCCGTCTCTTGCATTTCCACCCTTTTTGTCTCCCTTGCTGTCTCCTTATTCCTAGCAGAGTGGAGAGAGAGGAAGAAGTGCACTTCCCCTTGTGCTTTTCCTGGCTTTTCTTTCATGTGCTTGGGTGCAAAGCAGCGGAGGGAGAGGGAGAGCACTTCCTTCATTCTGGCCACAGATTGGGGATGTGCAGGGCTTTTGGCCTGAAAGCAGGGGCAGGAGTGCTGCCCAGCAGCTCTGAGGGCCACACCTAGCCTGTCAGGTACAATCCTGTGTTCAGGAGGTGATTCTGACCCCTTGGAGAGGCAGGAGAAGAGAGGAGAGGGGGAAGAGACCTGTGACACCTTGTAGAGTTCCAGATCGTAGACCTACTGAGTCTGATGAGAGTTTAAAACTTCCACAGACGTGTTTAAATGCTGTCTCAGCATCAATCAGTGTTTGTCTCACTGCTGGTGCAGCTTTTTGGTGGTTATCTGATGGATTTCATCAGTTGCTTGCTCAGTTTGCCATCACAGTCTCAGGGCAACTGGTACTACTGCATCAGTGGCACTGTGGCATACACAGTGATTCAAGCAGATGACTCTGCAAAACTCCTAACAGCTGTCGGAGAGCCCGCTGTTGGTTTCAGGGACTTTGGATCAGGCACAAAGAGCTGTCAGAGTGGTGGTTATGGCCTTGGAACAAAAATATGGAGAAAAGCAATTGTAGCAGTGAATTGATACTGATGCTCTTAAAACCTCAGTAATCTTTGCCACATGAAATTCAACCTTTCTTGTGATTGAAATAACAGTGATGCTTAGGTCATATGATAGATTAATCGCCTGTAGTGTTTCATTTTCAAAAACTAAATTGTCCATGAGCAATGGCAGAATATTTTGAAACGAAACTCCCCAAAACCCCACTGAAAACCTTGCACTCTGTTTCTTTTCAAGTAAGAGCAAAAATTATTCTGAATGCTTTTTTGTGCTTGATTGCTGCCAGTCTGAATGAAGGGCTAAGTGGTTCTTGCCTTATGTGCATGTTCCTGTTGAAGTCCACCAGTGCTGTGTAAACGCACTGAAAAAAGGCAGCACTCAGAACACGGGCCTATTTGCAGCCCTGGGGAGAGAGAGCCCTGGCACCCAGCTCCAGCTGGGCCTCCCTGCCTGCTGTCTGCCAGCCCAGGTAGGCACCACGGGGCACTGGGTGCCTTGGCATCTGTGCCGCGATTGGCATCTCGCGGGGATAGCACAGGAGCAGACACAGAGCTGCAGCCTGCCAGCCACCCCGCCACACGCTGTCCCCAGGAAATGATAGTCTCTCTGCCTGTCTGCACAGATCTATTTACTGGTTTAGAACAAATGCAGCCACTGTCTTGCCCAGCACACAGGCTGTGTCCTTCTTGGCCTTGCCTTTTAATGATATGTTTTTTCTATCCCACAATGGAAGTGAAGCCATTCCTCACATGACAGCATGGACTGGACCTGGGGGGGTTTTCTGGGCTGCAAGAGACTTTCTAGTGGGTCTTGAAAGGAGATCTTGTTCTTTCAGGCCTTCTGCTATCCTGCACCACCATGCTACTAAAGTATTAAGCTTTTATTTCTTAACTCACACCATGTTTAGGACTCCACAACCACTGATCCAAAGCCCAGTGAAATTAATAGGATCCCTCCTGTTCACTTGAGGTGGGTTCTGAATTACCCCTTATGTTATGTAAACAAAAGAAGATGAGTGGCTGCTTTGAGACATCTTCCTCCTGTCTGACCAAAAACTGCAGCAGGCTAGCTAACAGTTAATTTGAAGTGTAGAAAATATGTTCTTCATTAATAATATCTAAGCTGAAGGCTGGCATCAGAGGCCTGTTGTAGGAACTAATAGAAAACAAAGCCCTGTCTTGGCAAGTCTGAGGTGGCAGACTTTCTACTGGAAATAAGACCCAAACCTCCCTTCTTTTACACCCAGGGTTAGCAAGTGACCATGACCTACAGCACTAAGGAGGGTGAGGGATCCCCACGCCTTCCACAGGGGTGGGCAGGTGAGCACCAGTCACCTTGAGAGTGCCAAGGAGGGCAAGGCTCTGCCAGCAACACATAAAATACAAGGTATAAATTCACAGGAGTATGAGGAATGGGAAGAAGGAAGGGAATAAAAGGAAAAAATCTCCCCCATGGCCGGGGATGTGGCTTCCTCCCCAGGCAGGCTGGTACCACCAGGAACTCTACATAATCCCCATCTTTTCAATCCAGTGAACCAAACTGAGGAGGATGATTTGAATTAAGGAGGATGATTCAGGGCCCTAAAGAGACAGACTAAAAGGTGTGACAGTGGGAGGGGTGGGCAGCATGGGAAGAGGGGCAGAGGAAATGGGACAGATTTGGGAAAGACCATGGCTACAGGCAGTGAGTGAATGTTTGGCCTCCTGGAGCCAAGAATGAGTCATATCCCCTTTCCAACTGTACCCAGTTACATATAGGAAGCAGTTTGGCCCCAGTGCCTCTAATTTAGCATTTTCCTTCATCCCAATACAGAAGCATTATTTTAGGATGTGGCATTTGACACTTTGTGAGCGCAAGCCTGCCTTTCCTCAAAAGGAGGCATGTTTTTAAATTTTTAACATCCCTGTTATTATTATTTTTAAAGAGAAGAAAAATGCATCTGTTAAAAAGGAAAACAATTAAAATTCCATTACAGCTCCAAATCTGTCATCTTCCTTCCCAGGACAAGCATTAAAATTTTCATTAATAAATCTGCACTTACTGATGACCTCTGAATAATTTCTCTAACCTTAATTTCTCCTTACTGCAATACTGTGTTGTATTACTCTAGTTTTACTCTTTACTTTCCTTATTTGATATGTTTACTGAAGTTATAATTTTCCTATTAAACATGTTGTCACTGAAAAATTGATTTTTTCTTTAATATTAAAAAGTGCCCCTCAAACAATTTATTTACCACAAATCTAAACATGTAAAAAGTTTAGAAACTACTAGATGAAAATGTATTCATTTATTAGCAGACTGCTTCTTAATAATGATTTCAATAAATTTTGAAGTAAAAAAGCCTGGAAAAAATTTTCAGCCATTTCCCCACCAAAACCTCTATAAATCTATAAAAATAGAAAAAAGAAAAAAAAAAGGAGGTTCGTGTCCCTTGGAAAGAAAATCAGTTGAGAATTGTGGCTTAGCTTTAGGAAACTGGCATTCATAACCTGTGTCAGGCATCGCCAGCCAGGAGGTTTAGGTTGGATATTAGAAAAAGGTTCTTCACCCAGAGAGTGGTTTGGCACNAGAGTGGTTGGACAACACACTCTGTGTTTTCTGGAGTGGTCCTGTGCAGGACCCGAGTTGGACTTGATGTTCCTTGTGGGGCTCTTCCAAATCATCTTATTCTGTGATTCTGTGAAATAAAATTCAGGTAGTTTTTATAGAATGTTGAAGACTAAAGATATATCTTGTCCCAAAGGAAGCAAAGTGTGATAAAGTAAAATTCACCGGAATTCCTTCCATATAAATAATATAAATTCCATATAAATTGGAAATAAAATTTCCCAAGTCATCACCCAAAGCTATCAATATTTTCTTTTTGGGGTCTGTGCAGGAGATGCAGATGACTCAGTAGGGCCTGTGGAGTACCCTAGCAGCTACCTGGGGGAAACTATCCCTTGCAACACATCTCACCACCACCATACCTGCAGCACAGGGTCAGGCCATAAAACTGGCTTTGGTGCCTGGGGTCTCAGGTCCTTTTTCACCTCTGACCTTGGCTCTCAGTTATGCAAAGTGCTAATTAGAATGGGTTTTGTCAGGTCTGAACAGGTACTTACATTAACAAGTTTGACTTTTTGTAATGGTGCGGTTGGCTTACGTCTCATCCTGCTGCATGTGTTGTCTTCCCCATTGAAAAGTGTTTGAAGGCTTTGATGCCTTGTAGAGCCAACCAACATACAACAGTAAGGGTTTTGAAAATCAGGAGACTGTACTCGTTTTGTTTCTCAGAGTTAAGATCCAGACAGTGGGAAGGAGAGTTGAGAAGAGCTTGGCCACTGTTCTAGTAGACTGCAGGGAAGTTTGGGGATGCTCTGGGATATTGTCTGACTCCATCTCATTGGGAAACCCTGGGACTGTCCAGAGCTTCCAGGAATGCCTTCCCAAGAAGGAAGATTAGTGCCACAGTTATCTGAAGAAGATCTGAATGCTAGGAGCACATATCTCACAGCTCACTGTCTGGGGCGGACACACTTTTTACATCTCAGCAGTGACGTGTATTATATTGCTTTAGGGATGGGAAGAAAAACCCAAAATATAAATCCTGCATTTTATTATAGAAGTTAATACCAACAATTACATAAAATCTAATGAATTTCAGTTCTCACTTAATTGCTTCTGAGTAGTTCACTTAACTTATTATAAAGAAGCAAGGACATATTCATTTAACAAGCAGCAGCAGCCTTGGCCTAGCATCTGCCTACATTCTCTTTTCAATTAATCAATTATAGTCCAATGGTGTGTAATTACACATTAAAAAAGTTATTGGATATCACAGCATGGCTGTCCCAGGGGGCTCATGAATACACTAATATAACACACCTGTAATGACCTGTTCTCATATCTGCAAATTGCTCCCATTTCTCGCTCTCTCTCTCTCATTGCTAAATGAAGATGAGAGCAATTACCATTAACTTTTTGAGTCACATCTAGTCAATGAGAGAGAAAAAAGATCCCTACCAGCATTCATAATAAATCTGTCTGTTGGTACTCAGAATTTTAACTGTACCAGGCATCAGGCTGGAAGGCAGTAAATGTGCATCAGGATTGTAAAGGGTTGTGGGGATCCCAGGCTCGTTCTGAGCACATGCTGCACCTGTAGACAGGAGAAATAGGCAAGCAGGAAGGTCTCCTCAGATCACATCCATGGATAATTTGCCTGTCTTGGTTCCAATCAAACCAAACTCTGGAACTGATCCCTATGCAGTGGCTCTTAAGTCTTTGCATAGCAACTAAGCCGTGTTGCTGTTGTGTTGGTTTTTTTCCCGAATGCGAGAAAGAACAAAATTTACTATGTAATGGCAGAAAGGCTTTGGTTGTGCGAGAGGATACAGGCACCAGTGCTCTCTTATTAATGCATAACAAATGAAACCAAGGAGAGGCTCTTAATCTGCATAATGGAGTCTGACAGATTCTAAATTGGTGATTCAGTCAACTAAAGGGTCCAAAAATGCTCTGTGGAAGTGAGCTTTTGATGACTCCATAAGTCAAACAGAGGATGATATCTATCAGTATTTTTATAAATCTTGTCTTGCACAATGTGATTTTGATGTGCTGCTGTCCCTCACCCTGGGAAGAAGTGTCTGTTTCCCTACAAGAAGTTTTCTTGCTCTTGACTTCATCTGCACACTGGGGTCTTTCAGGTGGGTGTATATGCAGATAAAAGCACATCAGTATTTCAAGCACAGCTTTTTGCTTGTAGTAATCTGAAATATTCCTATGCTGTACACCTTTCACCAGTACAGCCCTAACAATTTCAGTGGAATCTTCATCATGCCCAAGGTTGCTTCCCTGTTTGAAAACCATGCAGGTCTCCTTGTGCTTGTTGTCTTTCAGGATAACAGGATAATCCTGTGGGATTCGGGTGATCAGATATTGGTCTCAGTTGCATTCACAGTAAGGCGATGGATGTTTCAAATTGAGCTTCAGCTAGGTCTGCATTTCACTCTGGTTTTCACCAGTGCCATGTTTCTTCCCAGTTCCACAGCACCCTTTGGTTTAGGACATGGCTCCATCCACATGGTTGGCTGTGGCATCTCAGTATTTGGCATCCAGGCTGGAATCCCTGTCTAGGTCCTGTGGTTAACAGAGGAAGGCAAGCACTTGTAGACTGGGATTTACTTAAAATGATTAGGTGTTGATTTGGGATTGGTTGAAGCAATGTTTAGATGTGCCTGTATATGCTCCTTAGCTAGATAAATACCTTCCATATGACATCTACATTTTAGGTACTACAGTCATTGGCTGAACTGCATATTCCTGCGTGTGTCTAACATCAAGCTTGCAGGCAGAGCCATTCAGAGAGATGCTTGTATGCTTGAAGTTGGGTATCTGCTAATAGATGTCTAGCCTCCAGCTTTGAAATGGGGATGCTGTTATTTAATTGCCTTTGCATGCAATTTAAGTATAAAATGTTAGAAGTGCAAAATGATATATTTTATTTGATGTGTTGTATTCCAAATAGTGAACAACTGCATCCTTTGCAAAGTTCATTTATTATGAATTATTATCTGATGAAGGAGAAAACAGGTTCCAAGATTTACTTACCGGTACTTAAAGACAATTTGACTGCCCAGACATAGTAACTGAAGTAAGCAGAGCTGTGAGTGGATCCCAAAAAGTGATCAAAGTGTGCATGTGCACAGTTCTGCTCAATGCACAGCATTTTTTATGCTTGGGACCAAAATTAAATTTTGTAGGGTTTTTTTTTTTAACCAGTGCCTGAATAATCAGCTAAAAATGTTTTAAACAGATAAAAAGGAACACAGTTATAGTCTAGAGCTTTAATATACAACACAGTATTCAATTGTACAGGCTGATTAAGTATTGAACCTAAAGTACCTGTCAGTTGCCTCTCCAGCACTGTATTTTCTGTGTGTCTGGTGGGGAGGAGGGTAGTATTTCACTCAGTTTTAAAAATTTGGTTTTAGTTATATTCTCCTCAAGAAGCTGTAACTCTTCTCATGTCACTTTCCTAATTGAGCTATAAACTCTATATTGTACTAATACATTTTATTATGAGAAATAAACATACTTCTTCTAGACAGGCAGAGAAATAATTGACCACCTGTGGCCTGTCCCAAATGAACATTATTGCACAAGACACTGAAATTAATGCCTCCTTAGTCATGATGCGAAGCAGTCATTTCCTGAGAGTTTTTTAGTGGTTGGGAAGGTAACACATCCCAATACATTTCTGCTTCATAACAACATAGATTCCTGACTGCCAAGGGTAGAAGCACTTGGTGTTCACCTGGCTACTGCCCCCCTCTCTCTCTGTCTTTGGCATTCAAACAGCTGCTTCATTTGTTCAAAACATTAAGCAAAGGACCAGGTTCTGGCCTAAGCTAGGTATGCCTTTTCATCACTCTGGCAATAGAATGAAGCCTCAAATTTGGTGCCAATAAAATGTACTTAGGTAGCCCCTTTCAGCTGTCAGAGTGGTGTAAAGGAGTTTCAAAGTAGATGAGCACTGGTCCCAAACATAGGACTGTGTAATGCTGGAAGATAGCTCTGGGGACATTGTGCTGGTGTATCATTTTACCAAGCCATGAGGGCCAAAGGATGCTGGGAACTGAAATAATAAAGAGCTAAGAGATTGACTCCATAAATAGAAATGGTAAATGCTTCTCTTATCAGTTATTTTGCACTTTGTATTAATAAATATCTGGGATGGTATTCCACGTAACATCACTAGATCCTTCAGGATCCAGTCTCTTCCCTAAACTGGAAGCATCTTGTGCCATGAGCAAAACAAGCAGGTGAGATTCTCAGGGGTGCTTGCACCTGCAGAGCTTTTCCCAGAGCAAGTGCCCAGGGAGGAATGGGGTCCTTTGGCAGGCACAGGCACACCCTTACAGACACAGGGGTTGCACAGGGCCAGGAAAATGTATTCAGTTTTATCTTATGCATATCCTATTTCTTCCTTTCCGGGAGATTGCAGGGTACTCTGTTGAGCAAGTGCTGCTCTCCCCTGTGGGGATGCTCGCTGGATTGCCACAGGGCTCTGGCAATTGCCACTGTGCTGTGTTCCTTCTCTGTCACCACATCATGCACATTTAATGAGGGGTTATAGCTCATGTGCTTGCGCAGTCCTGCAGTCCAGCTTTAGTTTTCCTCCAGCATAAACAAGGGCTGAAACTCTCCCCAGCAGAAAGACATGGCCAAGGACTAGATGAGTGCAAGCTGTCCAAAGTTCAAATGAGATTAGCTCAAGATCTCTGTGGTCAGTGAAAGGAAGGCTTGTACTCCTTGCACAAATGGAGATATTAGTCCGTATTGGTTATCAAAATCCTTCTGTTGGGATCTTGCTGAAATCTCAGTTGACCTGAGTCATCACACACTTGCAGTGACCTCTGTGTGATGGCTTTTCTCTCTAATGCCACCCTGGTGAGATGGTTCCTTTGGTATCTCTGAACAGCTGGTGGGAGCTGAGGTAGGGGCTGAGATGACCACAGCAGCCTTGGGAGAGCTGCAGTACCTTGCTCATGTATGTGGAAAGCAGACTGTGCTTGTCTCCGTGGAATTTACTATAATCCCACCACTCTGCCTCCAGTTCAGCTGTGTCAGTGTGAGTTTTTGGAGAAGCCCCCATGTTAGAGGAGTTTGGCCCAATTTCCCCCCTGTGCTGTCAGAAAAACCTGCTGGAAACAAATCTGATTAACACAGCAGAAAAATAGTTCAGCTGTAAAATGCTGAAGATTGCCACTAGTGCAGCTAAGTTGTGTGCAGAAGGTGAAATGCCTTTTTGAAGGTCTGTGGACTAATAGGAGCTACAATTCATGGTCTTTGCTGGCTGTTTGTAAGTTCCTAGGTGCTCAGCTGGCAAAATCATGCGTGGCGTGGGGAGCACAGTTCTTATTTTCAGAGCACCTTTCTGAGTGGCAGAGTGACAGCACATGGATATCATGGTGCGGTGACACAGCAGGAGGTACCACATCCCTGGTGTGCCAAGCCCTGGTCCTGCACCAGAATCCATCAGGATGAAGGCAGATACTCGTGGCAGAGGAATGGGGTGCTGTGGGCATGGGGGCTTCCCAGTGCTCTCAGGGTTTGAAAACTGCAAAGAGGGCAAATCAAAAATAGCCTGGACCTTGCTGAACATTCAGTAAATCCATGTAGCTCTGTCTCGAAAGAGGGGTTCGGAGAGTACTTGGATTGTGGCTCTTGGAGGAAACCAGTAGTGTTTAGACTTGATGTTTTATGTTTTCTCACTGCTGTTTGTTTCCTGGTTGGGACTTGCTCCTTTTCATAGGTGTAAACATGGCGCCCAAATAACTTCTGGGAGGAGCCTGACTTAAGGCAGATCACCCTGAATTTGAGACAGGCACTTCATCTGAATATATATATATATACAGTGTGCTTCATCTGAATATATATATAGTGAAAAATTTAGAAATGGAAAGGTTCTGTTACTTCCTCCAGAAGATGCTTTGATTCTAAAGTGCGTCTATATCGTGCTGTAGGCTGACACAGGGGGAAGAGAAAATCTCTCGCTTTTCTGTAAATGGAGAAGCAATGATTATCTTGATTTGGTCTGGGAGAAACCACTCTGCAGTCCCCATAGTTTGTGCTGCCTTTTAGACAACCTCACTCTTCAGTGAAGGACCTGGGGGCATTTTGAAGCTGTGCCTGGTGCCCCTTGCCTGTAAGCAGGACAGAGAAAGAGAACAACTGAGAGGAGAAGAGAGAGAAAAGGGCACAGCCTTTTGGTGAGGACAGGGAAGTGATTTCAGGGGTTTGTGACACCACATGAACCTTGTGTGGTTAGCCTCTTCCTAAGTGTGATATTCCCTGGAGGGTGAAGGAAATGGTAACAGGTAGGGATGTGGTGGGAGGAGTGAGAACTACCTGCAGATGTGGCATCTAAATAAATCTGAAGACAGCACAACTATTTTTAGCAGAAGTGCAAACAGTGATAGATGCCACGGGGCTGCTGTCACTAAAATTTGTATATAAGCAACATATTCATATTTAAACAAGTCAGCTTTGCACATTGAAATGAGCAAACACTGTCTCTGTGCTTGTTTGTTTGTTGTGCAGAAGCCATCAGCTTTCACTCCTTATCCCTTCACCGTGGTGGTGATGCAGAGCCATCATGATGGATCATCTGTCTAGCTTATCTGCAAGGCCACAAAACATTTTTTTCTTTTATGGCATGATAGGCTGTTCTCATGCAGCGGTGGAAAATAGAAATTTGGGGCTGGCCTTGCAAAACTACCATCTCCTGCACAACACTGCCATTCTGGTAAGCTCACTTGGCACAGTTTGTACAGCTAAGTACAGCCGCTGTGAAACCTAACGCTGGGATGCACATGAATAAAATCACACAAAATCAGGAGAGGATTGCAAGCATCAGAGAAGCTTTTGAATGCAGGGGGCAAACCAGCAAGGATGGAGTTCCTGCAGTTTCTCTCCTGCTTAGAGAGGGCCTCTGTCACCTCTGGTATAAGACCTCCAGCTCACACCAGCATTATACTTGGCCAATTATCTTATTTAGGTACCTCGTATATATTTAGCTCTTGAAAAAGGTCAACCACAGAGCATGTCTGGGCAGGGGTTTTTGAAGCTGTAGAGCTGGAAGCTTTTCTTCTAGCATTGTTAGAAAATAATTGCTTGTGAATGTCCAGGGATTTGAATCTACATGTTGGAGCTCTGAAAAGGAGGGCAGGAAGGTTTAAAACATTATTGAAACAGCTACTGCTGATGTTACACTGGCTGTGGATGCTGAGCAGGGGACAGGTGGAGCTCATCGGTGGGCACGGCTGCTGCCCCTCCCTGCCTTGGTACCCTTGCACCGGGATTCCCTCTCCTGGGCAGCTCCTCTTGTGGCTGTCTCTAGCACAAACAGCTCCTCTGCCCAAGATTCATGCAAGCTGGTACACTTTTATTGAAAGTGCAGTGAGGCAGGGATTGTCCGTGTCAGCTGAGCTGCTTTCACCTAAGTATACCTGCTATTTTTCCATTTAAAATTATTTTTGACCTTTGTTTTTGGTTTCCTGCTACTTGCAGTTTTTTCTTAGGCTTCTCTTCCTCTTCTGAATATCTCTTTTTATCCATTACTTTATTTTGCTTCTTTCAATTTAACTATCTTTTCCGCAGTTCCACGATAAACTGTGTAAATTTTTTTAAGCCCATGCTTGTTCCTGTAGTCTTTGGCTTGTAAGTGTTAGCTGTGGAAAGTCCCCTTCCCTAAGTATTGTAAGGCCCAGATGTTACTAAACGTGAGCTTTGCCATCTAAAAGCCTGTCAGTTACCTGCCACAGCTCACAGCTTGATTCCTCAGTATGACCAAACTAGGTGGGTCTCTGAATGCCAGCCCTGAGGTTTTTTTGCAAGGAAGATTGCCCCAATGCATGGTATTAGATCAGCCCTTAATGAGATGCCTGTTCTTTCCTCAGCTCTGTTCCAGCTATTCCCTGTGACCCTGGCCAAGTCATTTTATCTCTCTTTGTCTCTGCTTCCATTCATAAAATGGACATAATTGCACTTCTGAAGCTCATGTGGAATTGCGACGATGAATTCCTCCTGCTTGCTTTGCCTTTACCTCATCCCTTTTGTCTGCACAATTGTCAGAGGGGATAAAACGCCACCAAATCAGGGTTAGCCACTGTTAGCACAAAGCTCCAAGCAGCTGGCCCGGCCTCTCACCATATCCCAATCGCACTGAGAGCAGAGAGCCAGATTTGTTTCTGCAGCCTTGTGTGCTTTGAGGAGCTTCCTATGCTCTCTCCAAATAGTGAAAAGAGATGTTTCCAAGGCTGGGCGCTCAGGAGTGCACAGTGGTTGTTATAGGACAAAGGGATAAAATGGCTCCCTTTGAGGGCTTGCTCCACAGGATCCTTAGCAGAAAACATGGGGCCTTAGAAGAGCCTGAAGGAGAGGGAGGGAGGCCAGGGGAACACTCCATTTGTAAAACCCATCTCTGGTTTTCCTCCCTGTTGTCCAGCCTCTTTCCTTTTACCATACCCTGTTTCTTTCTTTGCCAATAATAAAATAAAGGAATGCAAGGTAAAGGCATCCTTAAGGCTCTCATTGTTACCAAGTAATACTAACAGTACTTTCTCTCATACACCTGCCTCTGAACGCTAATGTCATTTAATTTTATGATGTTACAAATGAAGGTGCCCACTCACAAGTTCAATATGTAATGCCAATTAAACACACGCCAAAAGCAAGTGGTGTGTTTTGGATTTGTCGTCTGATTTATTGCCATTTACCTCACATGCCTCAGAGAGCACCACCTGAGTCAGGAGCAGAGAACCAGCCCTTTGTGCACAAGGTTTGCTCTTAAATCTACACTTCACAAGATAGCAGCAAAGTGACATAAAACATCTGTTTTTAAAATACATCTGGGAGTGTAGTTTTGAAGCACTTCATCTCAGGCAAGGAACACAAGGGAGGCATGACTTTTGGTAGACAGATACATATCTCCAGAAGAAAGCACTGCACACAATACAGTTCACACATATAACATATGTCAAAAGGCCTTCAGTGAGAATCCAAATTAGGCAGGGAAGAAAACCCAGCCTGCAAACAGTTTAAATATGTTCGCTAAGTCAACTAAAATTTGCAACCTTGGGCTTCAGTAGCTGGGGGTACATCTACCTACCCGGTAATAACTGGTGTGGGGTGTTTAAATTTTTGTTTACCTCCTAGTATTACATTTTTCAGTTCCAGTCAGTCACCCTTGCATTTTGAGGTGAGGAGCACAGTGCCAGGGAGGCATCCCGCCTTGCTGTGCAGTCTGGACACATTTATCATGTTTTCCTACTCTCCCAACCTGTAAAGTCCTTCTTTGAATACTATGCACTGCTCACCATGCAAGCAGCTCATTATCCCAGGCATTTCAAGACTAATTTATAGGACATTTGGCTAATTTGCATAAGCCATCCAGTACACTGAACATGTCTCCACAATAAAGTAATATGCCAAAATCAGGGTTTATGTGAAAACATGAATATGGAAGGGGGAGACAGGAAGGGACACACATAACAACATTTTTAAGAAGCTGTTGTTAGCACCAATCTTCAAATGAACACCCCTGACAAAAAGTGGCAGAATCCTGCCTCTCCACCTACTGTATGTGAAGCTCCCATATAATTTTCTGCTTTGAATCTTGTTCATCTTTTTATTAAGTAAGATGGGTTTTGATCCTTAAAACATCCTTGAAATATGAATACTTGGTGCTGTTGGCTTTGTCTAAAAATGAAGCAAAATCCCCCAAACTGAATCCAAATCGAGGGCTGCACATTCAGCTATCGCTGCGAGGAGCCTCGCGCATCCGCTGCTCTGATTATTACCTTGACACTAGAAACAGGGGGACTTGTAATCCTTGAAACAGCTGACATCTGAAGCACTGATTCTTCCTGTGCTTTGAGTTAGTTGCTCCTTGATCTCTGTGCCTGGCATGCAAGCCTGGCTTTCACTGAAACCTGACCTCGTCGTCCCCTCTTCTGCAGCCCTGTTTGCCTTCTGCCATTCAGAAATGTGCAGCTTCTGTCCTCAGGACTCTGAATTAGAGCTGCACAGGTCAAAGGAGCAAACAGGAGACTTGTCATTATTGGATCCAATGCCTGCCCTTGATTTAGGTGTCCTTGCATTGTTTTGTTTTGTTTTTGTTGGTTTTTTTTTTATTTTTTAATAACAATTACTAAATAAGAATGTGGCAAGGTATTTTTAAGCAAACCTTTCCTCCCCAAGGTGACACTGGCTTTCTGTGTTCTCTAATGCATGACTGCTTCACCTACAGTACAGATGTTTTTGCTCCATTCCTTGCAAAGCCAGCCTGGGATTTGAAAGTCAAGTTGGTTTCTTTCTTCTCTCCCTAATATGTCTTCTGCCATTATGAGGCCTCTGAAGAGCACATTAAGTCCATATTTACCCCTGTGCAATCTAATTAACTTCCAGAATAACTGTGCAGGTGTAACAGAGATCTCAGTTTGAAGGCAGCTTTGTTCCACTTACTATAATTGAAGGAACTGTTTGGCCAGCAGCATTTCTATTAGTAGTAATTCTATTTGAAAAGGAAATAACTTAGTTTTGGGCTGAATTTGTAGGAATATCAGCTAGAATTGCATAAGTGAATGCATATATATCTGCTTACTTGCAAATAGAGGCTAAATGAAGCCGGAAATCACACGTATAATAAACATGTAATCCTGATGCCATTGCTACAAATTCATTCCCACAGCAGAGCTATGGTTTCAAGCACCTATTTCAGTGCTCTATTGTTTTGGAGGTTTCAACAGTGCTGGTTATTCATTTTGGTGCATCACATCTAGTTCCAGTTAGGTGAAACCTGCTGGGTATTTAATGTCTTGTTCAGCTTGAACTAGATGCAAATAAAAGGAAATAATGTGTTGAGGAAGACAAGGACTCTAGATAAAGTTATTTTCTTTCTGTTCTAGAGCCTGTAACTCTGTTACAAGTGTTATTCTAGGCTTTGAGATTAGTTTTTTTTAATCAGACTGTACCACAGGTTACATGGAACTGACAGCATTTTCTTGAACATAATGATTATGTTCAATAGGAAAAATATGTGCAGCTTTTTATTTCA